>CAUYON010087870.1:0-20430 GCA_963573935.1 Arctocebus calabarensis
GACAGGCGCACGGCCTACAGACACATGAAAAAATGCTCACCATCCTTAATGATCAGAGAAATGCAAATCAAAACTACTTTGAGATATCATCTAACTCCAGTAAGATTAGCCCACGTAACAAAATCCCAAAACTAGAGATTTTGGTGTGGATGTGGAGAAAGGGGAACACTTCTACACTGTTGGTGGGAATGCAAACTAATACATTCCTTATGGAAAGATATTTGAAGAATACTTAGAGATCTAAAAATAGATCTGCCATTTGATCCTGTAATTCCTTTTTTGGGTATATATCCTGAAGACCAAAAATCACATCATAATAAAGATATCTGTACCAGAATGTTTATTGCAGCCCAATTCATAATTACTAAGTCATGGAAGAAGCCCAAATGCCCATCGACCCACTAATGGATTAATAAATTGTGGTACATGTATACCATGGAATACTATGCAGCCTTAAAGAAACATGGAGACTTTACCTCTTTTGTGTTTACATGGATGGAGCTGGAACATATTCTTCTTAGCAAAGTAGCTCAAGAATGGAAGAAAAAGTATCCAATGTACTCAGTCCTAATATGAAGTTAATTTATAGCTTTCATATGAAGGCTAAAACCCAATTATAGTACAAGAATACAGGGAAAAGGGAAAGGGAGGGGAGGGGAAGGGGGAGGCTGGGTAAAGAGAGGGCTATTAATGGGATCACATCTATGGTGCATCTTAGCAGGGTACTGGTGAAACTTATTAAATGTAGAGAATCAATGTCTTTATATAGTGATCAAGAAAATGCCATGAAGGTTATCTCTAACAGTACGATCAAAATATTTCTGATTGTATATGAAGCACATTGTGCCCTATGATTGCACCAATGTACACAATTATGATTTAATAAAATTATTTTAAAAAAAGAATACAGCAATGAACAACTCATAACTCATTAAGAAAAATAGGGTGGCACCTGTGGTTCAGTGAGTAGGGCACCTGCCCCATATACCAAGGGTGGTGGGTTAGAACTCGGCCCCAGCCAAACTGCAACAAAAAAATAGCCGGGCATTGTGGCAGGCACCTATAGTCCCAGCTACTTTGGAGGCTGAGACAAGAGAATCACCTAAGCCCAGGAGTTGGAAGTTGCTTTGAGCTGTGATGCCACTGCACTCTACTGGGGGCAAAAAAGTGAGACTCTGTCTCTAAAAAAAAAAAAAATCCCTCCCCCCAAAAGTCTGTCCACATAGAACTTACATAGTAAGATACTAACATAAGTAAAATACGCGTATCAGTTGATAAAAAGTGCTAGGAAGAAAAATAGAACTATATTAGCTGTCTTAGTTCATCTGTGTGGTTATAACAAAATACCACAGATTAATTTATAAACCCCAGAAATTTATTTCTCACAGATCTGGAGGCTGGAAAGTCCAAGATCAAGGGAACAGCAGGTTTTATGTATGGTAAAGGCCCCTTCCTCATAGATACACCATCTTGGTGTCCTCACATGGCAAAAGAGTGAAAGGGAGGGAACGGACTCCCTCAAGCCCTTCCACAAAGGCTCTAATCTCACTGGGCTCTACCCTCCCCACTTAATCACCATCTAAAGATTTCATCTCTTCCTACTATCACACTGGCCACTAAGTTCCAACACACAAATTTGGGAGGACATATTCAGACCATTGCAGTAGGGAGTCAAAAGCTCTGACTGGGAGGGAATACAGGGGAACAATAAATTTTAACCTGTATCCACAACCTCAATAGGTCTGGGAAGGCACTTTGAATCTCCAGAAGATAAAATGCACTAAATCATTCTGCCAGGTGGAAAATAAACAGAATAAAAATAGAGATAATGAAGAAACAAATAGATATATTACCATTTTCATACCAGGTTTTGGTGTAAGAGTCTGATTAGTACTGTAAACACATTAATATTGTATGAGAGTTGTCTGCTTTCTCAAGTTTAAAACATTTACAAGAATATGATCAGTTAGATATAATTTTAATTAATATTTAGAAATCTAGGATTTAAGCAGTAATCATTGTTTACATGTTTGGGAAAATATAATTTGCTAAATTCATACCTTTTAATTTATTTGTTGCATAAATAGTATGTAAAGAGATGTTAGAGGAATGTTAAGCTTTTATACTTTTAAAAATACACATTGATTAATAAATTCCAAAGTCTAATAAATTGGGCACTGAAAATGCTTCTCTCCATGAAAAAAAGCCCCATGAACATGCTACACATCATAAAACTGAGGCCCACTGACATGGAGCAATTTACCCTTGTGAGTTGCAAAACCACCAAGATTTGAATATGACCACTAACTTAATCGCTCCCCAACAACGATAGTAAATACCTACAACGTACAGCACAAAACCTGGTACAGAGTGCCTGCTTAATAATTCTCTCTTCTTCACCCAAGACTAAATCAAACTACAGTTGATCCTTTAATGATACAAGTTTGAACTATGCGGGTTCACTTATATGAAGATTTTTTTCAATAAATATACTGAAACTTATTCGGAAATTTGTTTTTTTTTTGTTTTTTTTTTTTTTTTAATAAATTTATTGAATGATAAATATGTACCTTTGTGCAATCACAGGGGACGATTCATATAAATTCAAAAATATTTTGATCATACTGTTACAGATATCCTTCATGGCATTTCCTTGATCACTATATAAAGACATTAATACTCTACCTTTAATAAGTTTCACCAGTACCTGAAAAAACTTGAAGGCAAACCACATAGCCGAGAAATATCAACAAAATTAAGAAAAACTTACATATGTCTTGAATGAATAAACTATATGTAGACACTAGTCTATTTATGTGTTAATCAATTATGTTATCAATAAGGCTCAGATCAATAGTAGTAAGCTATTTATATTAATAATTAAGTTTTTGAGAAAAATCCTAATATGGTTTTCTTTTGGCATCATTGAATAAGTGCTTCTGACCTGACACTATTCTACCTTTGCCTATTATTGATTACACTAATCAGATTTATGTTTTCCAGAAAGTCATCAAGCCACATGCAATAAAGATGGTTCCAGTCCATGAACCCCTGTATCACTCTCCCTCCGGAGAAACCCTAACTGCCCACTTCTATCATCGCCCGATTCAGCAGGAAGCAGTTAGATCGAGTCTTCGCCCCTTCTCCCTAACAGCAGTTAGAGTTTCTACTCGGAGAGGGAGAATTGATGCAGGACATTTGGCGCCCCAGCCAGCTCAGCAGACACCACCACCTCCTTGGTGGTGTCGGTGCTGCGGCAGCCAGTTGAAGAGCCAGCAGGCTGGATGACAGGCAAGGAGGGGGACCCCCAACCCCACCAGAGGCTCCAATAGCCAAAAAGGCTGGACAACTGCTGAGGAGACACCTGTGTCTTGGTGTCGCCTTCACTTTACACTTTGGACTAAATGTGGAACCCCATTTCCTATGCCTAGGTCAGTTTCTTGTGAATTTCCTAGGCCTCATTTCCATGAATGGACTGTATCCATTCATTGATACATTCATTCACCTTGCCCCCCGCAGAAGGGACTGTATTCATTTGTTTCCTGGCCAAGGAACCCATACACCTATATATACCCTGAGACTAAAGGCCTAAAGGGGGAGACAGGGAAAGACCGGGAGAGAAACGGAGAGAGCTTCTCTCTCCCCACTTGAATTCTCTCCCTCTACCAGGAGCTTTAGTGTTTTCTGTATTCTTTTCCGTAAATAAATTCTGTCTTACCACTGGGGGGTGGGGGGGAGAATAATGTAATGAAGAATAATAAAATACATGTATTTAAGAAAAAAAAAAAGAAAAAAGAAATATTATAGGAAATTCTCCAGAAAGAAATGAATGTGATAGAAAATCAAAATTTGGAGTTCAGCAAAGGAATGAACAGCTTCAGAAGAATGTGGAAAGTGTGACTGCCTAAAGCAAAAAACAAATAAATGTACTGTGGTTTACAGAACATTGATAAAAGTAAAATGTATGATAACAACAGCACAAATGACAAAAAAAAAAAAAAGAGGCAAGTCAGTTAAAATGAGATCTTTAGGGTGGGCTCCAATCCAATAAGATTGGTGTCTTATAAGAAGAGGGAATTTGGATACATGGAGAACCAGCAGGGGATGTGTGCAGATAGAGAAAAGACCAGGTGAGGACACAGTGAGGCGGTGGCCAACAGCCAGCCAAAGACAGGCCTTAAAAGAAACCAAACCTATTGACACCTTGACTTGAACTTCAGTGTTGGTATTTTGTTATGGCAGCCTTAGCAAAGCAATACAGACAGTCATAGTGTTTCAAAAGGGCCAGTTTTTATGTGTAATTGGCAGTTATTTTGCATCTACATCTTGTATACAGATTATTTATGTACATGCTTAGCAAGTTTTAGGCATTGGTGTATCTATGCATTCATGTCTCCTTTACGGTTCCCTTTAAAATCTATGGGTATTTTTTTCTTTGTGGTAGGTAGCTGAGTGAATTATTATTTGCAAAATTTACCTTGTTTTTAGAGCCCAGAATGATCTGACTGCAGACTACCCTCTCTAACTTCATTTTCTACCTTTCTCCTCTTTACTCTCTGTGCCTTATGCACAGAAGCCTACTTGAGGACCCGGAAACATGCTACACTATTAATAATTCCATCTGCCCAGAGAATTGCTTTTCCTCAGAGTCTCATGACTTGTCTTTCTCTCTTTTTCTAATCTCTAATGTCACCTCATCAGTTCTTCCCTAATCATCCAGATAAAGCGCATCTCCTGTCACTTCCTTTCTTCTTTATCTTTTATTTTTTTCAGAGCATCTATTAATATATAGGTATTATGTATTTATTCGTTTATTGTCTCTTTCATCACAACTAGATTTTTAGCTCTAGGACTTTGTCAATAAATGTTGGTTGGATGAATATTTGCAGCATCAAATGTTAAAGGTCTGAGATTACAGCTTTCAAAAGTCTTTCATGATGTAACTAGTATTGCAATGAAGTAGTCAAATAATGCTAAAAAGATAGATGCCACCATAAACTGATTGTATTATGTCATCCTGGAAATTTCTATATTTGTTATTTTGTATTGAGTAGTTGACACCTTTCAGGTGTTGTAAGTTCTGCTTAGAACTTTTGCCCAGTCTCTCAGAGCTGCTCCTGGAGAAATAAATTCTTGGTAGCTATAAAAGCAATATTTTCTGATAGAAATATAACTTGTGCCACATAATGTACTTAAAAATTTTCTAGCAATAGTATCACTGCTAGTAATAGCAGTCATATTTTTAAGTGAAAGACATTGGTAGAATTAAGCTTAATTTTAACCTAATATTTTTTAACATATTGTACTTTTTATATATTTAAAACATATATTTATTTAATTTACTTAACCCAAAATATCCAAAGAATTACCATTTTAGCATGTAATCCCTAGAAATATAATTACTAATGAGGGATTTTGCCTTCTGCTTTTTTATGTAGTTTTTAAATCTGATGAGTATTTTTACACTGGCATCAGTTCCAATGATAAATTTTAACAGTCAAAGTGAAATGTAGTTCTACCAAAATACTAAAGTTGTGTGTAATGCAAAACTATTTTACATTGCTTCAGCTTTAAAATTCAAACCAATAAAAACGAAATTAAGTAATTCAATTCTTCAGTCGTTCCAGACATATTTCAAGTGCTCCATAGCCTTATGTGTCTGGTGGCTTCTGTCCTGGGCAGTGTGCAGGATATAGGGTTTGGGCCTCTGGCTCCACAGACCGAATGGGACAGCCACAGCCTTCTAACCACCAATGAACCAATCAGATTCTTCCCCCCAGGATTTTGAATTTTGAACTGAGATACACAGAGAGTGAAGTTTGGCACTGAGTCATGTCAGTGGCAGAATTCCAAGGGAAGGTTTTTGAGCAGCTGTTGCCAGGGTCCCAAAGCTTCCTTAACTTTCTGCTCTTCATGGTTGGTTGTTTAATTCTTTGGAGTCTGTGAGAGAGCCTAATACACATTTTTATTTTCTTGCGCCAGCTCAAGTTGCTTTCTGTTACTTCTGTTACTTGTAACATTAATTTAAATAAATAAATAGGTAAAAATCTTAGCAAAAGGAATTATATAAAAGAACATAATTATGCAGACAAATACATTTATGCAAAACTGCTTTGACTACCTTAGAAAACTCATAATTATCCAGGGTGTTACCAACTTTCAATAGAATGGAGCAATAATCATTCCAAACAGTAAATTGATACAAAAAGAGCATCTATTTGGCTTTGGAATGCATTTATGAGAATTGGAAATGGAGATGGGGGCAGAGCAAAAACAAGATACAGCTTCCTAATTGTTTTACAGAGAATTTAATCAGCATGAATTTTCCAAGAATGACGTTGATCACACAGCAGGTGCTTGATAAATGCATGTTGATTAATTGATTTAGAATACACCAGCTGTCGGTGAAAGAATGCGATCCACAATCAAACCATTTGACAGAAGAAAGCCAGGATGGCTTTTAAAATTAGTAACAACATAGAATTCTACATGCAAATAATCCAGAGACGGTGTTGCTGTCTTTAGTTCCCTTCCTAGATGAGAACAAGATAATCACACTCTGCTTTTGGAGGAAGCTATTTAGTGTCTAAGGCTGTAGATGTAGGTAAACACATTCTCCATTCATTTGTTCCCAGTCCTGGGTGCATATCTGCAAGGCTTTGCATTTTCAGATACCACACTGGGGGTGGGAGGGCTGGTGTTGTGGGGGAGCACATGCAATCATAAATGATCTCCCCTGATCCTAGGGAGATTCCATTTTTTTCTCCTCTTTGCATTAGATAATCAACATTTAAATTTCACAAGATTGAAAAAGAGCATTTAAGAGCATCTAGTATCAGGCTTAAATGGGTGGAGGTGAATCTAATCAAGCCTCTAGCGTTGCTATCAGTTACAGAAATATCAGACAAAGAATGTACATGGGAAATCAAGAAGGGGAGGGGTCCAAAACCTATCTAACAGATACAGTGAGCAATATTCAGGTGACAGGCACATGGATAGCCTTGAGTAAAGCGTTGTAAAGTTATCCATGTGACAAAAAACATTTGTACTTCCTTAATATTTTGAAATTAAAAAAAAATTAAAAAAATGCACACAAGGATACATTCAGTTAAATCTATGATATGGAAAATTCTACAGAAAAAAATGACCTGCCTTTTTTTTTTTTTTTAACAAATAACACATTTTAGAATTATTTTGTAATTCTCCAATTACATTGGAAAATGGTGTCCCCTTCCTCATAGACCCTTGTTTTAGTCCATGTTCCCTAACACAAATTTTGAGATGGAGAGTTGCATGGGGAATTTTACCGGGAAGAGACCTCTGTGAAGAAGGTGGGATTAGATCCTGGAAAAGCTGACCCCACTTAGGTTCCAGCAGTGGCCTTGGTCATCCTGCAGGGAGCTCTGGAGAGGAGATAACCCTTCAGAGTTGTTCCAAATTGAGGGGACAGGCTAGGATATGTATTCCTGCCTTTAGCCAGTTATTTGATAAGGGCTGACTCTTGGTAAAATGTAACTCCAGGAGAGGCAGTTCCTTGCAGCCAAGGGATGCTGCCAGCCACAGGTACAACAGCAGCTGATATCCCCAGCAGTTATGAGAGTGTTGGCCCTGAGGAAGAACTCTAGATGGAGAATAGTATCCCCTCTGCCAATATAAACAGGATTGAATCCTGAGATTAGTGACTTAGCTATTATTCAAACCACAATTTGCATAATATTATGGATATTTTATTTATAAAATTCTAAAACATCATTACTTTACCATAAAAGTTCTGGCATCTGATGTCAGTAAATTATGTAGTATCTATTTGATATTATCTGGTATCAGTTGTGCTATATTTTAACATAGGAAAATAAAGTACTGTGTTGTATTCATTTCTTAAACCCTTTAATTATCTGTGTAGCACCATTTTTAGAACCCTGGAGGAGGGGCACTTTCTTTGTTTGGCTTTCAGGCTGCCAGGCTTGTTTTCCTCCCGCCTCACTGGCCACTCCTTCTTCATCTTCTCTGATGACTTATCTGGTCTCTGGCCTCTGAATTTTGGAGTGCTTTAGTAGGCTTAGTCCTTAGCCCTCTTCTTTTATTTTATTTTATTTTTTAAATTTACTTTCATTTTCTAAATGTTCTCATCTAGTCTCACAGCTTTAAGTATCATGTATACCTTGATGACTCACTGATGTTTATCTCTTCCTTGAACTCCAGGCTGGCATATCCAAATGCTTACTCAATGTCTCTGTACATATCTCAAACTTTATGTTCAAACCAAACCTATTATTTTCCCTCACTCTCATCCACTGCAAAATTGTCTCTTTCCACAGTCCTCAAGAATCTTCACAAATAACAGCCCTATGCTCTCAGTTGCTCAAGACAAAATTTTTGGACTTGTTCTTGAGTAATCTAAAGAAAATTTTAGACATTATATCAATTTACTCATAGATGCTTTATTATGCATCTATAAGTGAAAGGTCTTTTATTTATTTATTTATTTTTACATAAACAAAATGGCTAATGGCTTTTTAACCTAGAATTTAGGAAAGTCCTTTATGATGTTTGAGCAGAGATTGGAATAAAGTGTTTTAAGGAGAACATGATCAATTGTGTCAAATGCAAATTGTATCATTGAGTACCTTGAGTAAAGCTACTTTTGTGGAATGAGGGAGGTCAAAGTTTGACTGGAATGGATTCTAGAGAGACTAGAAAGATGAGCTGGAGACAATAATATAGACAATGCTGTAGAGAAATTTTCCACATAGGGAAGCTAACAGGTGGGGCATTGGCTAGAAGGGGTGTGGTGCTAATGGATTTTTTTTTTCAAATGGGAAATATTACAGCATGTTTGATATTAATAGGAATAATTTCACAGGAAGAAAATATTGATAATGCAGGAGAGAGAGGGAACAATTGCTAGAGAGAGGGGATGGAATCTAGGGCACAACTGTAGGTGGTGTCTTTAGACAGGCCAATGGACTGGGTATCCATAGTAACAGGAGAGAAGGCAAAGTGTATGGGCATGGATGCTGGTAGGCCAGTAAATGTGATAGTTGTGGTGGAAATTCTCTTCTCAGTGAAATAGAAAACACAGTCATCAGCACAGGGATCAGAAGATGTTGGAAAGTTGAAGAGAGAGAAAGGAATGAAACAGCCTTCTAGCAGAGTCAATACAAAATGGGCCAGGGAATGTACCAGTGTTTAGTCAGTTAAAGCCCCATTTGAAGATGGGGCCATGAATTTGCAGTGAGTATCTTCTGCATGGTTGTTTATTTTTTTCCTGTCACATTTAGCTGCTGAGTGTGACACAGGAAAAGAGTTGGATTTAACTGGGCCTGGAGTTTACCCACAAAGGAAGATAAAGGATTTGAAGAATGTATGCAAAAGAATAATTATAATGATGGACCATGAACTGCAAGCTGGAGAAACAGAAAAGATAGAACACAATGTGTAGTTATAGGCATTAAGAACATGATAATGGCCTGGAGGATTCAGAGATGTGAATTCAGAATTGTGGGAGTCAAGGAATAGTGAGGGTGAGTTGGAAAAACAAAAGGTGGTGGTAGATTTAAGGCAAAATGTATAGTATAAAATTAAGGGGTATTAGGAAAATATGCAGTCTTATGTACTGATAATGGTAATGTAAAGTATTACCTCTTTTGGTGGAGCAAAACATAAAATATCTATCAAAATATTAAGTGCCTTTGACCTAGTCGTTCTTTTTCCTGGAATTCAACTAACAGTTACCATTGCCTATTTGTATATAAGAAACCAGTGTGTTCTTTGCAGCATTGTTTATAATGTCAAAAGACTGGAAACAACCTAAATATCTGTCAATAAGTAACTTAAATAAATAATGATACAATTCTACACTGGTTCATTACACAAGCATTTAAAAAAATAATTTAGTCTTGGTGTCTACAGCACAGTGGTTATGGCACCAACCCCACCAAGACTGGTGGGTTTGAGCCCTGTAGGGGCCAGCTAAACAACAATGACAATGGAAACAAGAAATAGCCAAGCATTGTGGCAGGTGCCTATAGTCTCAGCTATTTGGGAGGCTGAGGCAAGAGAATCGCTTATGCCCAAGAATTGGAGGTTGATGTGAGCTGTGATACCACAGCACTCTACCTAGGGCAACATAGTAAGACTCTGTCTCAGCATTTAAAAAAAAAAAAGAAGAAGAAGAATTTAGAAAATCACCATTTTATGCCAGGTGCAGTGACTCACTCCCATAATCCCAGCACTTTCGGAGGCTAAGGTGGGAGGATCACTTGAGGCCAGGAGTTTGAGACCAGCCTGGGCAACATAGTGGGACCCTGTCTCCACAAAAATAAATAAATGAGCCATTTACAAAGAGCACACAGAGTGTTAATAATGGACACTGGATACTTAGAAAAGGTATCTAAAGGGTACAACGTATATATTTGGGTGACAAATGCACCAAAAGCCCAGATTTCACCACTATACAGTATATACATGTAATGGAATTCAACTTGTACCCCCTAATTCTATTAAAGTTAGCTAGCTGGGCATGGAGTCTGATGCCTATAATCCTATCACTCTGGCAGGCTAAGGTGGGTGGATTGCCTGAGCTCAGGAGTTCGAGACCAGCCTGAGTAAAAGTGAGACCATATCGCTACTAAAAATAGAAAAACAAGCTGGGCATCGTGGTAGGTGCCTGTAGTCCCAGCTACTTGGGAGGCTGAGGCAAGAGAATCTCTTGAGCCCAAGAGTTTGAGGTTACAGTGAGCTATGGTGCACTCTACACCAGGGTGACAGAGTGAGACTGTGTCTCAAAAAATAAATGAAGAAATAAAATGAAATTAGCTGAGAGTGATAGCATGTGCCTATTGTAGTCCCAGCTACTTGGGAGGCTTAGGGGGGAGGATCACTTGACCCCAGGAGTTCAAGGCTACAGTGAGCTTAAGAGCTTGCCACTGCCCTCCTGCCTGTGTGACAGAGGGAGGCCCTGCCTAAAAAAGAGAAAAAAAAAAAAAAAGGGAAAGAAAGAAATTTTTAGACCCTCTCTAAAAAGGAAAGAAAGTAAAGAAAAGAAATTACCATTTTAAAATCCCAATGCAATTGATTCAGGCAAGGATCATCAATGAATGCTAAAACCATTGTGTGAAAGGTGACTGGAAAACAGGACATTTACACCGTCTCTAAGAATCACCCCACAAACTACTTTTTAAAATGTGTCTTCTTCCACTCCTTTTCACAGAGTTTAGCACATAGACCTTTAATAACAAAGGAAAAGGATACTTTCCACTAGAGATATCAGGTAGATGTCAGCTGAGCATCACCAGCAATGGAACAAACTGGCATTACAGGCTTTCCGATGGAATGTAATGGGAAGCACAACTTATATGATATTCTTGTAAAAAATGTTTCAATTGAATATAATAATGATAAAACAGATAAATTCAGAATGTAGGATATTCTATAAGGCAATTGCCTGGACTCTTCCAAAATGTCAATGTCATGAAAAAAAAAATAGCAAGTGATGATAAAAGACACTAAAGAGAGATTGCAGAAGACTTGATTGAATTCTAGATAGGAAAAAGAAAATAAAGGACATTTGGGAGTGAGCAGGGGAAATTTGGATATAAGTTATATGCTAAATATTATAAGACTGATATTAAGTTTTTTGAGTCTAATAATGGGGCTTTGGTTTTATAAGAAGATGTCCTTGTGGGCGGCGCCTGTTGCTCAAAGGGGTAGGGCGCCCACCCCATATGCCGGAGGTGGTGGGTTCAAACCCAGCCCTGGCCAAAAACTGCAAAAAAAAGAGATATCCTTGTTCCAGGAGAAATATGCAAATGAGAAATCATCATGCTCTCTGCAATGTGTTATCAAATGACTAAAACAAAGCAAATGTGGCAAAAATTAATCATTTGTGAATTAAGATAAAAGATACAAGTATTTACTGTGCTATTCTTTAAACTTTTTCTGTAGGTTTAACATGTTTTAAAATAAAACTCTAGCAGGAAAAAAGAGTAACATAGACCCATGAGCAATGATCATTATGTCAATATCACTGGAACCAAAATTTTCAGCATATGTGAAAAGAGATGGAAATATGCAACTAAACCAGCCATGTAAAATTCTGTAATCTTAAATCTCAACAGTCTTTTACAGGTCCTGCAGAGTCCCTGCGGACAGAAAAATGAAATTCTCATATCTAATTTTTCTGTGGGCAATATTTACATAGTTATAATATGTAAATGACTGCTTTTTCAATTTTTAGCAGCAGTCTAAGAACAAAACAGAGAGAACTCAAATATGGTTACTAGCAAAAATATAAATGCCAACTTTTAAAATGTGAAAGTAACAGTATAAGTACAAAAAAGCAGGAGGAAGAGGAAGGTAGGAAGAAGAGAACTTATCTAATACAGCGATTTATTAAATCAAGAAATCGTAGGAGGCTTAGGTCCCTTAGTACAGTGGTTATGGCGCCAGCCACATATACCGAGGCTGGCAGGTTTGAACATGGGCCAGGCCAGCTAAACAACAATGACAACTGTAACAAAAAATAGCTGGATGTTGTTGTGGGTGCCTGTGGTCCCAGCTATTCAGGAGGCTGTGGCAAGAGAATCGCTTAAGCCCAAGAGTTTGAGGTTGCTGTGAGTTGTGATGCCACAGCACAATACCTAGGGTTAAAGCTTGAGAATCTTTATCAAAAAAAAAAAAAGAGAAAAGAAAAGAAAAGGAAAAAAAAAAAAAGGAAATAGTAGTAAAAGTCCCATTGTTTAGAATTAGGGAAGTAACTATTTAAAAATTCTTGGTAGAGGCTGGGGTGTTGACTCATGCCTGTAGTCCCAGCTACTTGGAGGCTGAGGCAGAAGGACTGCCGAGTCAAGCAGTACAAACTGCAGTGAGCTATTGTGGTGCCACACACAGTACTCCAGCTGGGTTGACAGAGTGAAACTCTGCCTCTTAAAAACAAAGGGGGGCGGCTCGGTGCCTATAGCTCAACGGGCGCCAGCCATGTACACCTGAGCTGGCGGGTTCGAATCTAGCCTGGGCCTGTCAAACAACAATGCTGGCTACAAACAAAAAATGTTGTGGTATAAAATGTTGTAATAGCTGGGTGTTGTGGTGGGCGCCTGTAGTCCCAGCTACTTGGGAGGCGGAGACAGGAGAATTGCTCGAGCCCAGGAATTGGAGGTTGCTGTGAGCTGTGATGCTACAGCACTCTACCCAGGGTGACAGCTTGAGGCTCTGTCTCAAAAAACAAACAAACAATAAAGGCAGGGAAAAGTGCTTTGAAACAAACAGTTACAAGTAGTTTCCCCTGGGAAGTCCAATTAGGGGCCCTCTTAGCAGACTAGGACCCAGGGTGGATGTGTGTACACAGAGGAATCCTCCTGGGCATAGGGGCACTCCTTGCATAAGCACATGCAGCACTTGCTGAATTTTGAGGAAGAGATATGGCCTTGATTTATCATATGTGTAAGCTAAATTAGAAAAATATTCTTCTCTCTTAAAAAAAATTTTTTTTTTCAGATAAAGTCTCATTCTTTCACCCTGTATAGAGTGCTGTGGCATGATCATAGCTCACAGCAACCTCATTATCCTGGGCTCAAAGAATCCTCTTTCCTCAGCCTCCCAAGTAGCGGGGACTACAGGCAACTGCCACAATACCCAGCTAGTTTTTCTATTTTTAGTAGAGACGGGGAGGTGGGGGGGGGTGTCTCACTCTTACTCAGGCTGGGTTTGAACTTCTTTTCTGATTTTTGAAACAGGTTCAGAAAGTATGTACTGTTCTCTTAATGTTAGTATAACCCATAGTAGCCACAGCCTGGTGTGGTCTATAAACACACAATAAGCACATCTGATTTTATAGCAAAAAGCAATAAGAAGGCAAAACTGCATTATACCATGATTAAAGATACATTTAAAAATGAAAACATGAATACTATAATGGTAAGTTTCAAACCTAATCCAATAATAAAATAGAGTTTTGATTTAACCGAGATGCGAGGATAAACCCCTCTGTTGCAGCATTATGGGGGATAACATGGGGTAGATTATATTGCTATTCCCTACTATTTACTGCCTTCCCTATGAAGGATTATGTTCACTAACCCATTTCCATCAAGGCCAAAGCTTCTAACTTACTTTGGAATGTGTGCAGAAGTGATTTATGCCCCACATCTGAGCAGCTTTAATAGACATCTGGTAGTTGAGACACGAAGCCTGCATGTCCTACATACATGTTCCTTGGCCTATATTCGGAATGAAGAACCTGGAACCGAGCTTGTAACCATCATGCACAGTGGGTGAGTAATAACCCTTTGTTGTTGTCAAGCCACTGTGATTTGGGGGCTTTTTGTCTCACAACATAGTATAGTGAGAGCTAACTATTATGCAGCATAATCCTAAAATCCTTTTGCTACCAACACCCCAAAAGGCTATTTTAAATCATAGCAAACATAATTTTAAATGCATAACTCCTATGAAAGACAAATCTCCAGTACCTCTGACTAAGGGTGCTACTGAAACAAAGTGTAAGTTCTTGAAATGATTCTCCAGTTATAAATATTAATTTAAAAAAAAGAAATGCAATAAATATTCCTTAAAAAACTAGAAAAGAAAATGGGTAATTTCTTAAAGGCAATAAAAAAAGGGAAATATTGAAAACAAAAGCAGAAATGAACAGATTGAGTAATAGAAAAGCAGAACATGAAATACATGTGTCCAACAACTATATTTATTTGCTTAAAAACTGTTTCTAGAGTAACACTCTCCTTGCTGTGTTCCTATGCTCTTATATGAGGCTCAATTCTCAAACTGTCATGGGTTTGATGTTTACTTCGAGAAAACTAACACATTTGTGGCACATTAATAAATAATATTTAACAATAATTAATATAGGCATTATGTAAATTATGAACAAATTTCATGTTTCCTTAAAAAAAAAACAACATAAAATATTCTCTATCAGATAGCCTACATCTTGACCAGTCCAGCATAAAAGGGGTAACTCTTGGCATAGAGTTGCCATGATTGAAGTCAGTGGTTTGCAACTTAGTGTTACAACTTCCTGGTATATCATGAAATCAGTTTAATGGGTTACAGTTTACATTGAAAAATAAAAAAGAATAGAAATTAAAAATATCACAGTGCAATGTGTGCAGTTAAGATAAATACTATTCCATGAAACATTAGCTTTAGTTCCATATTACATGTACGTGTCCTAGGTGAGATTAAAACATGTATTTTACTGCAGGTGGATTAAAGTCCAAAAGTTTGGGCCAGGCACAGTGGCTCATGCCTATAATCCTAGCACTCTGGGAGGCTGAGGTGGGTGGATTGCTTGAACTTAAAAATTCAAGACCAACCAGAGCAAAAGAAAGATCCCGTCTCTACTAAAAATAGAAAAATTGAGGCAAGAGGCAAGAGGATTGCTTGAGCCCAAGAGTTGGAGGTTGCCATGAGCTGTGATAGTGCCATGATACTCTACCTAGGGTGACAGCTTGAGACTTGGTCTCAAAAAAAAAAAAAAAAGTCCAAAACTTTGAAAATCTTTGATTTGGGCCCCTGTAATCAAAATATTTAATAGCTGGTAAAGCATGGCATAGTCCAAAGCTAAAGTTGGCTACAATGTTGGAACCCTGCTATGCCAAGAGTAATTCCTTTTATGCTAGACTGAGGGTCAGGATGGTAGAGGCAGCAGTGGGTTTAGGGCAGTGGCTTTCTGAGTGTATTAGTTTTCAGCTGCTGCAGTAACAAATTACTAAATATTTTGTGGTTTAAAATAACACACATTTCTGAGGTTACACTTCTGTAAGTTAGAAGTCAGGCACAGGTCTTATTGAGCTAGAATCAAGCTGTTGACATGACTGTTTCTCTCGGGGGTTTTAAAGAAGAATCTGTTTGCTTGCCTTGTTCAGCTTCTAGAGGTTGCCCACAGTCCCTGACTCATGGCCTCCTTCCTCTATTTTCAAATGTGCACCTCCCTTCTTCCATAATCGGATCAGTTGATTGCAGGTGAGAGAAGTGCGCCCCTTTTAAGGATCCATGTAGTTAGACTGGGTCCATTTCAAGATCCTTAACCTTAACCCCACCTGCAAAGTCTCATTTGCCATAACATTTCACAGGTTCCAGAGGATGAGGGAATAGATGCCTTTGGGGCTGTTACTCTGCTCACCACAATAGGTATGAAAAGTTTCATTATTTGAACAACTAGCACAGGCACACCTGTGCATACTGCTGGAGGGAAACCAAGGACAGGGCCTCTGTGAATGACTTATTTGGAGTCTTTATGCAACACTCCACAAATGTGTCCTGAATGTTCACCCCATCTCCTCCATGACGAGAGAGGGGAAAGTTTAAACTACATAAACTAATGTGACTCAAATCATTGCTCTCACATCTTAGATATTTTCATAGGAGATTTAGCTATGAAACTGATTGATTACCTCAGGCCTAGGAAAATTGGGAGAGAATTGTGCACAAACTTAAGAAAAGTATCTAATAAGAAATACTGTTCTTTTTATCACAAATGAAAAATTTAAATGTATAGACAGGGTGGACATAAAATTAAAGTGCACACAAACTTCATGTTCACCTTATATATGAGCTTGTTTTATTATCTTTATAGTATTAATTTCTATTAGGTATATAGTATACATTTCATGATGATAGCAAGTGGCAGCTTTTAGAAAATAAATTTCCAGAAATTCATCCCAACTTTTTTTTTTTTTTTTGTAGAGACAGTCTCATTTTCTCACCCCTCGGTAGAGTGCTGTGGCGTCACGCAGCTCACAGCAACCTCCAACTCCTGGGCTTAGGTGATTCTCTTGCCTTAGCCTCCCAAGTAGCTGGGACTACAGGCGTCCGCCACAATGCCCGGCTATTTTTCTGTTTTGCAGTTTGGCCAAGGCCAGGCTTGAACCCACCACCTTCGGTATATGGCGCCCTACTCAATGAGCCACAGGTGCCACCCCATCCCAACTTTTATAATTCCAAACTGTTTCATAATTCTGGGAAAAAGTCTCTAGAACAGTAATTCAGAGTGGTACCCCATCAAATATAGTCATAAATTAAAAATGTCTGTGCACGTATACATATAACCTAGAAAGTAGCAAAGTTCATTTTTAAAACTAATCTTTTAAGTTCATAAGATCTTCTAAAATTAAATGTGTTATTGTACAGCAGAATTTTCAAAACAATCTCTGAAATGACCTACATATGTTTACCATTGGAGCAACCATTCTGCTATCCATTGCTCATTGAGTGTTTTTTATGTCAACAAATAAAACAAGAATTAACTCATTTTTGAGTCATTTTATTCCAATCACAAAACCCCAGTGAACTCTAACAAAGCACTTGTGAATAAGAATAAGGGTGTAGGAAATAGGAGGTAAAAATAATTCTACATCAGGTATCAAATGATGGTAATATGAGCCTTTCACAAATGCTTGTGGATATGCCTGGCAGGTGTATGGAAGGAAGTTAATTTGGGGACATAACTCTATTATGTATGCTGTTTTACTCAGTTGTCTAAAGAAATCTAAGGATGCTAATTTATGTAGCTTTTGTATTTTTGGTGACTCATTTCTTTCATTATAAAGGAGACTTTTCACATAATTACTAAGCTAGATTTTTTTCTTGTGAATCTCGTTGGCTCTTGCTACTTAGACAAAAGGAAAGGTTTTATTGCTGCTTGCCTACAACCATCTCCAATTTTGAAGACAAAATTGGGAAAATGAAGTTTTGTTCACAATTTGTCCTTTCATTAAGTTATCTGTGTATCTACCCCTGAACCTGATCCACTCTGTTCTTTCTTTCTTACCTTGACCATCCCTGATTCCCTATCTCAGTCCTGTACTTTTGCTATCTTAGGAAGTCAATGACAAGATGTCCCAAGAAATGATAGGAAAAAAGTTGCACTCTATGGAGGGTGACAAAGTAAGACTCTAAAAAAGAAAAAGAAAAAAAAAAGGCCAGGCGAGGTGGCTCATGCCTGTAAATCCTAGCATTCTGGGAGGTCGAGGGGGTGGATTGCCGGAGCTCATGAGTTTGAGACCAGCCTGAGCAAAAGCAAGACCCTGTCTCTACTAAAAATACAAAAACTGAGCGAAGAGGATTGCTTGACCCCAAGAGTTGGAGGTTGCTGTGAGCTATGATGCGACAGCACTCTACCCAGGGTGACAGCTTGAGACTCTGTTCCACCTCAAAAAAATTAATTAAATTTTTAAAAAAAGAAAAAAAGAGAAAAAGTGATTGGTGCTGTACATTTGTCCATTCACTCATAAGTAATTTTATATCAAGTATAATTGATTGAAATTATTTAACATCTACCTGATTGATTGATAATATTATAGTGCCAGTTATTTTCATATTGGTTCAATATTATGCTTTCCTTTCTGTCCTCTGTTTTATAACTGCAGGGGCTGGAAGCCTGTATTCTCCATTTTCCAGAATCTCTTACCAACTGGTTTCCAGTCAAGGTTAGCCAACCAGTGTTACAGATGAGAGAAAAGAAGCCATTCTGGACTGACACTAGTGGTGGAAGTGTCTCAGTGGTTCATTCTGCACCAGGCACTCGTCTCCAGCAGCAGGTACAGCTAAGAGCTTTCTCATCTCTGGAAAGCATTCCTTCCTTTCTCTCCCTTTCTCCTCTAGCCCTTCCAACACCTTTGTAATCATTTCCCAGAATTAAATGCCTTCTCTTTGAACTATGTACAGTAGTTTCTGTTTTCCTGACTGGACTGATTATAGAACAAACTACTTCCGCAGCTACCAGAGCTTTGGGAAATCAAGATGTTTTTGAATGAAAATAGCATAACACTTCTCTGGAAACCACTTCTCTCCCCAAACTGTTACCACGCAAGTTTTATGCCATTCTTAGTCTTATGCACATGAGGCTCTACCCAAATGCAATGGATTATGAAATTTGGCTCCAGTGTCAGGGATACCCATTGTGTGCTTTGGGTGCCCCGAAAAGTGGCTATGGACAACAGGGGAAATCCTTGGCCTTTGGGCAATATGAATAGGTAGTTTATCTTCTGCTCTGAGATACCCCAGACCAAGGTCTCAGAGTCTGCTAGTTCATTGAAAACTCATTGAAAATATGTAGTAGTAGCTCAGAGCCTATAAGCTCAAGAGGCTAAGGCACCAGCCACATACACCAGAGCTGGTGGGTTCAAATCCAGCCCAGACCTGCCAAACAACAATGACAACTACAACCAAAAAGTAGCCAGGCACTGTGACGGGGTCCTGTAGTCCCAGCTACTTGGGAGGCTGAGGCAAGAGAATTGCTTAAGCCCAGGGTTGGAGGTTGCTGTGAGTCATAGCACTCTATCCAGAGTGACAGCTTGAGGCTCTGTCCCCCCTCCCAAACAAAATTTAGTCGTTTGCAAGTGAGGAAGGAATTTGGTCAGGAAATAAAAGATTAAGGGGTAGTTTAGGGGCTCCTCGCTAGGGCTTCAAATGTTTGACAACTATATCTAGCAGGACTAGTTCAGCTGCAGTTTCACAGACCAATGAATTGAATGGAAAACTCCAATGCCACTATTGTGCCACTGGCTTACATGACAGAACAAGATTCTGTCCTCCCTCTGAAATTTAAATTGCCTATTTTAGTACCCAAACATCAACATAAAAATAACTTCTTCAAAAGTTTCAGAATTTATGGCAAAAAAATTTTGAACATTCTTTTTGTTATTTGAGATAAGAGTGTCTTGCCCTGTTGCCCAGGCTAGAGCACGGTGGCATCAGCCTACCTCATAGCAACCTCAAACTCCCTGGCTCAAGCAATCCTCCTGCCTCAGCCTCCCAAGTAGCTGGGGCAACAGGCATGTGCCACTGCATCTGGATATTAAATAGTATATCATAAATTATGAGCTGGTGAGGACCAAGGTGATAAGATTATATTTTATCAGGACACTAGGCTAAACCTCTGTTACAGATTTGAGTGAGGTAGTATGTCTGGTCTGCTTTGTCCTAAAGACTTCATGAGTCACCTCTTTTATCCCACTTAAAATGACCTCCACCTCTAGACTCAGCATCTTCATGGGTAATTTTCTCCTTGATGGAAAATTTATATTTCAAAGCTTGAATTTGAATTTTTATGTATCCAGCTGGTCCAATATTTCAATGTTTTCAAAGTCTGGATTTCATTCACAGATATTTTCATTTAAAATTACCTTTTGGACATGAGTATAATTGTGATGGATGTGTTACTTAGTTCAATGTAAGCATTTTACATTGTATATCAAAGCAGTACCCTGAGCCCCATAAATGCATCAATGTATCAAGTTATGATTTAATAAAAATTAATTTATATACAAAAAGAAAAAATGTTCAACTTCACTAACCATTAGAGAAACAAAAATTAAAACCACGATGAGATAACCATCTTACTCCAATTAGAATGGACATTATTAAAAAGCAAAAAAAAAACAGATGGTGAGGTTGATACAGATGTGG
>CAUYON010087871.1:0-20334 GCA_963573935.1 Arctocebus calabarensis
ACGCCAGGGCTGCCCAGGTCTCCGTGGTTCCCCTAGCAGCGCCCCTTTCTGATTGTCAAACTCTGAGTTCCATGCTTCAGTGGAATTTTCTCTGATTATAGCTTGTGGGTTGGGACCTGCTGTCCTCCCGGGGGGGGGGGGGGCGCTGCCCCTCCATCGGGCAGGAGGAAATGGTTTGCAACAGTTTCCACAGTTAAGAACTATATTTCAAACGCGCCAATCCTCCCGATCTCTGTGTCTCACCAGCTGCTCATCCACTCCAAGAGTTCCCATGGGGAAATTTCCAGAGCTCCCACCCGCTCACCTGCTGACCAGGGAGAGATGGGCTATGGGACCATCTCCGCCGCCATCTTCCAGCACTTCCCAATTTCCATTCTGTGAAGACTTTAATATGGAAGGTTTTTATTAAAGCAGTGTGCCACTAAGATTTGTTTTCTGTTTAAATCCCATTTTATTTTTCCCTGAAATGTTGATGTTTCTCTCTCTCTGTCTATGTAATATACACATACAAACATATATGTACATTTTATATTATGTATATCTATCCAGGTTATGATATCATGTATATCATTCAAAATTATTTCAAATAAATAAGTACTAGTAGCATATAAAAATCAGCAGCAAACAGATTGAACTCAAATAACCATTAGACACTGTTAGATGAACTATTAAACTGTGCAAGCTACTATAATGAAGACATAAAATAACCATTAGACAAGCACTGTTAGATGAACTATTAAACTATGCAAGCTACTATAATGAAGACATATTTTTTATAAATTCATTTTATTCTTAACAACAGGAAAATTTAGGCTTAAAAACAAAGTCTATTTGCTGAAGACACAGGTGTTGGATGGTGAAAGTCTCCAGTCTAGGCTTTTGGTGTTTCCTTTCCTTCTTGCAGTTATGAGTTAAACCTTCACCAAGAACCCTTTGCCATAGCCATGAGGGGAGAATCTTATTGGGACTTTCAAAAATTTGTACCACAGAGAGTGCTAAGAAATTTGACCTAGGTAAAGACATTTTCCACTAAGTGATTTCTGGGATCGGATGCCCAGTGGAAGATATCTCAATGAAGTCATGTTAGGAAATGTTGCTTATTAAGCCTAACTGCTCTGTTTAGGATGCCTGTATGGTTATACATTGGATTCCTAGAGCATTATCTCATACCAACTGTCATCACTTCATTACTGCTTCAGTTCTCTTGCTAGTTGCCCTTGAACTTTCCCTGAAATGAGGGATTTATCTATCCCCTGTTCATTTTACCCATTCATCTAACCAGTACTTTTTTGGGCCTGTGATATGCAGTGGGGCCATAGGAAAGACAGCTTCTACTCTCCAAGGCTCCAAGCTATGGGAGAGACAGGCAGACAATTCCAAGGCAATGTAATAACCACCTTGATGGACAGGTACTCCATGGAAGCAGAAAGAAAAGGATGCCTTCATTCTGTACGTGATGGAAACAAATGAAGCCCTCCCAGCAATACCAACAAGCCAAACAGGTTGAAACTTGCACAAGTGAATCAGAAAGGATGCAAGATGCTGTCAACTGTGTTTCTTGGAATGAAATAATGGACCATAACACAGTTGGTCTCAAATTTTTCCTAGTGATCCATGTATAATGAGGGACCCAGGGAAAGCTTTCCCAGAAGAAATAGTAATTTAGCCAAAAATAAAAATAAGTAAAAATTTTCCAATTGAGAGGAAGTTTGGATGGTAGGTAATATCAGGCAAGGAAGTACAGGCTGGCTTGAGTACTCAAGGAATAGTAAGCTGGGATGACTCTGGCTTAGCACACTGGGAGAAAAGTGGGATGAGTAGGCAGATACTTCTTTAGAATGGCTTGGTATGTTTAGATTTTATCTTATAGGGAGAGGAATAATGGAAGAATTTTAAGAAGGATAACGATAGGAATATATTTGAATATGACAGAGAATAATTTTAGCATTTGAAGTATAGATTTCCAGACTAGTTAACAGATAACTGCTACTAGCACGTGGCACAGATGGATTCAAACCCAGATGGCCTGCCTGCAAAGCAGGGGGTGTCAACCATTGTCTAGAATGCCTCCCTTGCACAGAGTTTATGAAGAGAGGGTTTAAGAGGTAGTCTACTTGGTTCAAAACCCTGCTTAGACCCTTAGGGACTATTGAAAGACCACTTACTCTCTTTGCCTCAGTTTTCTTACCTGTGAAATAGAAGAGAATACAAATGTAATGCTAGCCTCATGATGTGTGTGTGTGTGTGTGTGTGTGTGTGTGTGTGTGTGAAGAGTAAGTGGATAGATATTTGTAAAGTTCTAATCACAGGACTTGGCATATAGTAAGCATTATGTAAGCATCGATAGTGATGCTGATGATGACATAGGCAACTGTATACCCTGTGGGTGTTAGTGGAGGGAGCTCAGCTGGATTGTCCATTTTTGGAAATTATTAGAACCGATTGCTTACTCTGCACTGGAAAGTGGAGTCAATTCTGAGTCTGACCATGACACAGTGGATTGTCAATGAGGTTTTCAGTGAGTTTCTAGACCACTAGGTATACCCATATTCAGAAGCAAGTTGAGCTCTGCAAAACGCAGTGCAAATGATAACCTGATCACCCCCTGTGGCTGGGGTTGCAGGCATTGGCGTGCATCTGAAACACCTGGAGAATTTGTTAAAACAAATTTCTGGGCTTCATCTCTGGAATGTGTGATCCAATAGATCTGAGGCAGAGACCAAGAATTTGCTCTTCTCACCTGGTCCAGTCCAGGTCCACCCTTGGGGAACCCTGCCCTGGTGCATGTGCTGCTACCTGGATTAGAGACTGTGATTGAGACACAGTGTGTCTGGGTTCCTGCTGTCACCCAGACCCTCTGCTGAGCAGCCTCGGTTTCCCTCACTGTTTCAGGTGTGCTGGCTCTGTAGGCTTCCAGGGTGTTTGGATCCCTTTTCTTCATGTGTATAACCAAGGGATCAAAGCATGTCCCCAGGCCCACGGAATCAGAATTCAGAATTAAGACCTGGGAAGGAGAGATGAGGACATTGGAAGCTGATCTCGTGAGGTCTTCCCGTTCATTTCTCTATTGCCCCCCTTAGAATCACCTGCTGCGGAAGGGTCTATAGCTCTGTGTTTTTGAAGAAAACAGGCAACTCTCTAACAGTTTTTGGCTATGTTTTCAATTTTCCATCCCAGAATTAACTAGTTTAAAGAGTCACAAACCAAAGGTTGTCACCATCACTAATCTGGATAATGATTGTAAAATGAACTATTCTGACAGCTCAACAGTTCTGATACCTGCAGGCAACCTGAGCATTGTGTCTCTGTGTGTTGTCACTCTCTGCTTATTTCCAGGATCTGGCTCTTCCCACCTGGCACCCTTGCTGGTTGCACCTGTCTGCAGTGCCAGCCTGTAGGAAGCGTCCATGGAAGGAAAGCCTGAGGAAAATGACTGGGCAATTTTTAGGATGAGATAGAAGGAGAAATGTAAGACCCAGAACTGGCAAATAGGCTCCATACCAGTTTTGAGATGGGGCAGGTAGGATTTCAATGGTATGATATGTAACTACTCTCCAAGGGGCAGGATGTACCTTTCAGTAGCAGAAAAAGAAAAGCACTCTGTTCTACCACAGTTAATTGTTAATTCAAATGTCGCCGCATCTTATTACATATTTCTGTTTACATCCAGTGACTGTCCTCAAGAAATCCTTAAGTACTGGGTTTTTGAACTAATCATTTTTTCCTAGAAAATGCATGAAATCTCAAATGGAATCTCAACAAATAATTTGTTTCATTGAAACTGATTAGACTATCTCTTTGTGGGGGGGGGGGCTTTCAAATATTTAGAATAAGAAAAGGAAACACCTGATCTTTGCAAGGCCCTGGTGAGGGTGGTAGATCATCTCTATTCAGGGTGGCAAATACGGGCTTCCTACCAGATCAGATTGCTGGGCTCTGTGCAGGTGAAGAAAACATGTTCTTGCTTTTTAGTATACAATGAGGCAATTAAAAATTACACATGTATACTGTACGTTGATTTAAAATATTATGAGACAGAAAAGGCAATGGAGGCTGAGCAGAGGGAGGCTCTCTGAGCAGCTGCCTCTCTGGTTGTGGGGATTTGGAGGGATCCCAAGGGTGGGAGGAAGAGGGTTCAATTTTGACAGGAGCAGCTGGGGGAAGGGCCATCTCTGTGGAGTCAGGGAAAGCGATGTTTTGGCTCAGTGCAAAGTCACTGCAGGACAACTGTGATTCTTGAAAGACTTCTCCTTCCCACCAGAGGCTGTCTACTGACTCCCACAGACATCCTGTCTTGGAGGAAGCATCTTACCTCGGGTCTCGCTCTACCTGAAATGACTGAAAGGCTGTTTGGCAGCCAAGCTTCAAGATGGTTTCATTTCCTTCATTCTCTTACGCCCTCTTTAAGCCGTTCCAAGTTTCAGAGTTGTCACTTTGGGAGACAAACTGGTTTTGGCTCTTTCAACTCAGCAGTGCTGCACATCTGCTAGAGTTACAACAAACCTAGAAAGGCTGGGCTTCTGCCAACCCTTGAAGTGAGGGAGTGAGGCAGTGGGTGGGAATGTGATGGGGAAGGTTTTGCATTCAGGGAGGGGAAGGCGTTGGCCACACAGCGCGAGGATAATATGAGTGAAAGGATGTGGGGGACAGGGACCCATCAGAGTTGAAGCAGAAAGGCTGTCGGGGTTGCTCTTTGCAAGGCTGGTCTGTGGTAAGTATGCTTTATATCACCAACAGTTTTGCTATGCACATTCAAGTTTAGATTTTCCTCCGTAATATGTGAGTGAGATTCGGAAGTAAGTTAGAAATTTCTCTTTCCCATAAAATTGGGGACCGAGATTGTTTCTGGCCATTCCCAATCAGGTATTAGGCAGTTTGTACAATAAATGGTTCCCAAGCTAAGTGTCAATCCTTAAAAAACTTGTTCTTTTCATCCACACCAGCAGAAAAACCCTGAAGAGCATTTTTCTGCCTTCGAGCTGCCTAAAGTGCAGTTAGGAGGCATGCTGCTGCATGCTGGGAAGCACTGCATGTTGGACCCTCAGTCAAGAAAGATGGAAAACCTTCCCCTTAGGTTGAGATGGGAGCAGGGGCAGTGTGCATTCTTGGGAAAAGACTCCAGGGATCATCTGGAAGGAGAGCATTATGGGTCATGCATTACTACCTCAAGATCATGGACATTTCTCATGTTCATGCAGGAAAGGTTTTCTCCATGTTTCTTTGTTTCTTCTTTAAAACAAGCAAGCGTAAAAGTTTTACTGCAGTTTGTGTGGTCGTAGTTATTAGGGGATGTCATTAGGAGTGCTCCACGGAGTCAGAGTGATTAAGAAACAAAAAGAATGGGGTACTACCAGGCCCAGCCCCTTCCCATTACCTCTTCCCACACTTCACCTTCAGACTCATCCCCTCTGAGCCTCATTTAATTTTCTGTGCAAATGTACAGTGTCAGTGTTTCTTTTTTCTTTTTAAAAAATCCTTATTGGTTTATTTTTATTAATAATGGATGTGACCTTAGAAATTATTTTGTTTCACTCTAAGATGCTGGGTTTTTTTTTTTTAGACTATTTTCTAGAGCAGTTATAGTGAAATTGAGTGTAAGAAACAGAGATTTCTCATATAGCCTCTGTCCCCACATATGCACGGCTTCCCCCATTATTAGCACCCCCCCCCCCGCATCCCTATGATACACATCATTATCACCCAGACTCCACAGTTTATATTAGGCTTCACTTGCATTGCTGTGCATTCTATGGGTTTGGATAAATGTGTAATGACATATATTCACTCGGTACAGAGTCAGAGTAGTTTCATTGCCCTAAAAATTCCCTGTGCAGCACCTGTTCATCCTTCCCTCCCACTGACACCTGGCGACCACTGATCCCTTTACTGCCTCCACAGGTTTGCTTTTTATATAATGTCATATAGTTGGAATCATACAGTATGCAGCCTTTTCAGATTGGCTTCTTTTACTTAGTAACGCACCTCTAAGATTCTTCCATGTTTTTTCATGGCTTCATAGCTCATTTAATTTTAGTGCTCAATAATTTCCATTGTCTGGATACACCATATTTTATTTACCCATTCACCTACCGAAGGATACCTTGGTTGCTGCTGAGTTTAACAATTATGAATAAACCCTTCTATAAACATCTGTGTGTAGGTTGGTTTTTGCAGACATAAATTCCAACTACTTTGAGAATAGCGATTGCTAGAATGTATAGTAGGAATGTTTGGTTTTCTAAGAGACTGCCAAACTGTCTTCCAAATGAGAGTGGCTATTGCTTCACATCCTGTCAGCATTTCATGTTGTCAGTGTTCTGGATTTTGGCTATTTAAATAAGTATGTAATGGTATCCACTGATATTTTAATTTGCGTCACCCCGATGACATACGATGTGCAGCGTCTTTACACATGTTTATGTGCCACATATGTATCTTCTTTGGTGAGGTCTCTGTTAAGTTCTGTGGTCCACTTTTTAGCGGGAGTGTCTGTTTTCTTATAGTTGAGTTTTAAGAGTTCTTTGTATATTTTGAATAACAGGACTTTACCAGAAGAGTCTCTTCAAATAAAATAGAACCTCCAATAGATGGCCACCTCCCTACATTGATTGCCTCCTTAAAAGCTGACTTAATTTTCATAGACTGGATATGCATCACATATACATATCAGCACAAGTAGGCCCAGTTCCTTATGTTGACCACCTCCATATGTTGACCAGTTTGTTACAGTGCCTTGGGTGGTCAACTTACAGAGGTTCTACTATATTTTCTCCCAGTCTGTGCCTGTCTTCTCATTCTCTTGAAGTGTCTTTCATGGGGAAGTTTTAAATTATAATGAAGACCAGCTTATCAATTCTCTATTTCATGGACTGTGCTTTGGGCACTGAGATACAAAGTGTTGTTTAGATAAAAAGTCATTGTGAAGGCCAAGGTCATCTAGAGTGTCTCTGTATTATCTTCTAGGAGTTTTCTAGATAAAAGATGATATCATTAGCAAAAAGCAATAGTTTGACCTCCTCTTTCCCAATTTGGGTAACATTTATTTCTTTCTCTTGCCTGATTGCTCTGGCTAGTACTTCCAGCACTATGTTTAATAGAAATTGTGACAGTGGACACCCTGGTCTTGTTCCAGTTCTTAGTGGAAATTATTTCAACTTTTCTCTATTCAGTGTGATGCTGGCTAGGGGTTTGTCAAAAATGGCTTTTATAATCTTGAGATATATTCCTTCTATGCCTAGTTTGTTGAAGATTTTTATCATAAAAGAGTGCTTAATTTTGTCAAATGCTTTTTCTGCATCTATTGAGATGATCATATGATCTTTATTTTTGCTTCTGTTTGTGTGGTAAATCACATTTGTTGATTTACATATGTTGAACCATCCTTGCATTTCTGTGTTGAAGCCCACTTGGTCATCATGGATTATTTTTTTTATGTGCTGTTGAATTCAGTTAGCTGGTATTTTATTGAGGATTTTTGCATCTGTGTTCATAAAGGATATTGATCTGTAGTTTCTTTTTCTGTTGTGTTCTTTCCTGTGTTTGATATCAAGTTGATATTCACTTTGAAAAATGAGTTGAAGAGGATTTCTTACATCTGATCTTATGGTATAATTCTGCAGTATGAATACCAGCACTTTTTTATAGATCTGGTAAAATTCAACTGTGGCTCCATATGATCTGAGGTTGTTTTGGTTGTAAGATTTTTTTTTTTATTAATGTTTTAATTTCATTGCTTGTTATTGGTCTGTTTAGGAGTTCTATTTCTTCTTGACTGAGTCATGAGATGTGTGTTTCCAGGAATTTGTCCATTTCCTTTATGATTTTGAGTTTATGTGTGCAGAGATTTTCATAGTATTCACAGATGACCTTTTGTATTTCTGTGGTATCAGTTATAATATATATTTTTTAAATTTCTGATTGAGCTTATTAGGATCTTTTCTCTTCTATTTCTAGTTAATCTAGCAAGAGTTCTAACAATTTTGTTTGCCTATTCAAAAACAAACTTTGTTTCGTTGACTTTTTCCATTTTGTTATTTCTGCTCTAATCTTAGTTATTTCTTTCCTTTTCCTGGCTTTGGGTTTTCTCTTCCTTTTAGTTCCTTAAGATGTGTCATTAGATTATTAATTTGTGATTTTTCTGTCTTTTTGATGTAGTCATTTAAGTCATTCAGTTTGTGAACTCTCTTGATTTCCATCTTAATTTCATTATAGACCCCCAATTTTTTCAACAGCAGGTTGTTTAATTTTCGTGACTTTGAGTAGAATTCAGTGTTTGTCTTGGAGTTGATTTCTTGTTTTATTCCACTCTGGTCTGAGGATACATGTTATGATTTCTTTTCTTTTTTTTTTTTTTTTCTCATTTGTTGTGACATGATCAATCTTGGAGAATGTTTCATGTGGTAATAAGAAGACTATATATTGAGTTGCTTGGGGATAAACTATTCTATAAATGTCAGATAAGCCCATTTGTTCTACAGTTTGGCTTAAGTCCAGTTTTTTTTTTCTTTATTTTCTTCTTTATTTTCTGCTTCTGTCCAGTTCTGCCAGTGATGTGTTGAAGTCCCCAGAAATTACTGTGCTGTTGTTCATCTCTTTGTTTAGATGTAGTAGAGTTTTCTTTATGAATCTGGATGCTACTGTGTTAGGCGCATAAATACTTAGAATTAGTATTTTGGGGGGTGGTTTTTGGCTGGGGCTGGGTTTGAACCCACCACCTCTGACATGGGCCTGCACCCTACTCCTGTGAGTCACAGGTGCTGTCCAATATTTAGGATTGTTATGTCTTCTTGTTGAATTGTTCCCTTTACCATTATGTAATGACCATCTTTGTCTTTCTTTACCATTTTTGATTTAAAATCAATTGTATATCATATGAGAATAGCTATACCTGCTTTCTTTTGATTCCTATTTGAATGGAATATCATTTTTCATCCTTTCACCTTGCGTCTGGTTGAGCTCTTGTATTTTAGATATGTTTCTTGGAGACAGCAGATGCTTGGGTTATATTTTTTTCATCTGTTCTGCCGCCTTATGTCTTTTAAGTCAGGCATTCAGACCATTCATGTTGATTGACATAATTGATATGTGAGATGCGGTCCTGTTTATCTTGTTGGATGGTACCTTATTACTTTGATTTACCTCTTTGCTATTGTTTTATATGAGCTCTGAGCTTTAGCTTTCAGGTAGTTTAACACTGGTGGGTGTCTACTGTGCTGATCCATGTAGAATACAGTTCTGAGTATTTCTTATAGGTCAGGTCTGGACTTCACAAATTCCCTCAATGATTGCTTATCTGAAAAAGTTTTTTTTCCTCCTTCACATATGAAACTTAGTTTTGCAGGATACTATAATTCTATGCTGGCAGTTGTTCTGTAAGAACACTAAAGATGGAGCCCCGATCCCTTCTAGGCAGTAAGGTCTCCATTGAGAAGTCTGTAGTTAGCCTGATGATTTTCCCTTTGAAAGTTGCTTGACATTTTTTGTCTTATGGCTTGCTTCTTCATGTTGACTTTGCTCAGTCTTGTGACTACATGTCTTGGTGATGGCTCTTTGTAATGAATCTCCCAGGTGTTCATTTGGCTTCTTGTACCTGGATGTTTAACTCTGTAGCAGGATTGGGGAAGTTTTTCTATATTATTCCACAAATAGGTTTTCCAGCCCTTCTACATTTTCTTCTTTACCCTCAGTGATCTTGTGATTCTTATAGTTGGCCTTGTACATAATCATATATTTCTTGTAGGCTTTGTTCTTTATTTTTGACTAAGTTAATTTGAAAATTTTTTTATTCAAGCTCTGAGAGTCTTTCTTCACCCTTGTCTAGTCTATTCTTAAAACTTTCCACTGTGATTTGTATTTCCTTAAATTAATTTTTCATTCCCAGAAATTCTATTTTTTTTTAATACGTCAAATACTTTAGCAAATTTTTCATTCAATTCATGAATTGTTTCTCTGGTTTCTTTGAGTTAATTTTCCATTTCCTCTTGGATTTCATGGAGCTTCCTTATAATCCAGATTTGGAATTTTTTATCTGTCATTTCAGTATTTTCATTTGGGTTGGTATCCATTGCTAGAGAGCAGTTATTTCCTTTTGGAGGTGTCCTTTCATTCTGATTTTTCACACTTCTGGAATTCTTTTACTAATTCCTTTATATCTGAAACAGTTGTCACTTCTTTTGGGGAGCATTCCTTTTGTTTGATGCAGTATTCCTTTTCCCTTCATAAGGATGTATCTGCAGCATATGTTAGGTAAGAACCTTTGGTTTTGCTTGTGGTTGCTTTGATGGCAATCAAGGTTCTGGATGGATGTCTTGGTTATAGGTATCCTTAATGCAGTGTTTTTGTCAATTGCTGGTTGTTTGTAGCCTCTCTCTTTGGTGAGGGGGGACAGGGGTCTTTGAAATCCTTTCTCTTTTTCCAGCCATATGGTCTTCTTAACAGTGTGAATTGTATTGGCACACCCAGTTTAATCTCTGAGACAGTAGGTGGTACTTATGGGCAAGAATCAACCACACCCTGTAAGTAAGTATAGAGTGAGACTGAGTCAGTAAATGTTGTAAAGGGCTGTGCAAATTGACCTCCCTGTCAGCAGGGAATGCTTGCCAGAAGGCGCAAGCTGCAGTATTGTTTTTGAGGCATGTGATTGGCTCTAGCCCCTCAAGAGAAGTACTCAAATGCCCTAGGTGGTGGGCAAGGCCCTTATTGTCCACTACAGAGAGGTGGGTGGGAGAGTAAGGCCAGTCAGGGCTGGGTCAGATGAATTTACCATCAGGGTCCACAAAAGCTGATAAGGTACAGGGGTCTAAGGTCTGTCCCCAGGCTCCCAGGAAAGGCACCAAGGAGAGGCTATAGGGGTACCCCATCAGAACATCCACTTTGGAGGTGGGTCCATCTGAGATTCACAATCTGGCTGTCAGGAGCAGGTTTGGATCTTCTCCCCACTCTCCTGCTCAGGGTCTTTTCTGGCATTTGTCAGCAGGCAGGAGCACAAACTATCGGAGATCCCCCAAAAGGGTGCCATGGGCTGGGACCGTCCCTGTCCAGGAGCCTACCCTTGGCTGAGGGCAGAGCCTTCCTATGGGAGAAAGGATGCTCTGTTAGTGCACTGTGGCTGGACTCACACTGCTCTCTTCTCAGTTCTGTCTATGGGGACTCCCTCACTTAATGAGATTAGTTCACAAATCCCCCGTCCATTTCCCCAAGCAGCATAATCATGTCCTAGGGCTATGAGATCTGATTTCTGGGCCTTTCCCTCGGTCCCCCAAATCAATCCCTGACCATGCCAGGAAGAAACATGCTGGTCCTAAGTTGCTTATGGGGGGTTCAAACAAGTTTGATGTCCCTCCACTTTAGAGTGTGTCCTGCTCTGGTGGAGCAGGTGAACAAGCAGCACTGGGGAGGACCAGTGAGAAGGGAGATAGATCCTGAGCACCGCTTAGTCTCTTTAGGAATTCAAGAAGAAAAGTTTGAGTTGCATATTCTGTGGAAGCCCCACTGTGGTAGACACACCAACAGATGCAAAGCATTTTCCTGAGAACCCTGCCTCGATTGTTTCTCTCAGCAGCTACAAGTGGGGTAGGGGAAGGGGAAGGGGAAGAAAATGGTCCTAGAGGACAAAAGCTAGCTCTCTAGCCATCTCTGTCCCTCTCTTTGGAAGGCAGCCCACCTGGAATAATCAGGTTCTGGGGTCACATAAATCCTCCTGGACCTACTGGTCTCTTGTGGCTCCAGAAGTTGGGAGATGTTTGTGTGGCAAAGAGCAAGATGAAAACAGAGGTGCTGAAACACCAGAGTGGGTATGAGATGCAATCTGGGACTTGCCATCTTGGCTCAGGTTCATAGTGACAGGAAGTGAGCCCAAGGGAGTTGGCAACCTAGGGCTTTTGCCCTCAAGCAGTTCCCAGTTCACTGGTAGCAGCAGTTTGGGGACTCCTGAGGGTAGAAGGGCTCTTCATCAGCTCTGGAGCCTGTGCCTGCCAGAGATACAAGGGAGGGACCTACCCTTTCCACAGACTCCAAGCCTGTGAAGGGTTGATCTCTGCTGATGCCTTGCTGCTTCTTGTTCTGCCCTGCAACTTCTTCCTGTGGAATCTCTTGTAGATTCTGGCACTTTCCCCTCAGAATTACATGTAATCTATGTTTGTTTGTTTTTTCTTCTCATCTAAAACTTTTCCTTCTTCCTGAGATCATCTGGCAGCTGGTGTCTCTGGTTAGCCATCTCGTTTCCTCTCCAGTTGTGATTTTTGATTTCTACCCCTCAGTTAACTAGTTCAAAGGATCACAAACAAAAATTTATTAACATCATTAGTTAATCTGAATAACATATGCAAAACTATTTTGACAATTGAGTGGTTCTGATAACTGTAACTTCAAAAAGCACTTTGGTCAGTGACCAGAAGAAAGTCAATAGGGAGAGTTTGGTAAAGAGGAAATACTATTTTCTATGACTGGAATTTTTGTTGCTTTTATATTAACAGAACATTTGCCCTTAATATCAATTCTTTCTTACATCCTCAAAATTATAATATCTGTTTCCTATGGTTTGTTCCATGAAAAAAAATTGATTCTCTTTGCTAAATCGGAACGCCATCAGTTACCTTTATTTACTGGAATGTAACAGGCACGAAATTTAATCCTATCAACTCTATATGCAACTTGCTGACATTTATTATCTTGTTGTAAGGTGAGCAGTGAAACAGCTTTCCGATTTGCCCTGTGATTTACAGGGATTATCTCTTGTTCAAAACTGGTTTGAGCCATAGACCTTTTGTAGGTAGTGTGTTTATCTAGTGAGAACCAAGGGCAGAGATAGCATCATTCCCACTGTGCCTGATTAAACTTGGTCTTGGATGATATGACAGATGGGATTGGAAACTTTCATAGTAGATTACATCAATTTAATTATTATTTCAAGATTTTATCTTTTTGTTTGAACAGCATAGCACCAGAGATAACATTTTATAGCCCCATGCTCCTTCTAAACTAATGTTGCTGTCATTCGGACCCATCCTGATGTCTCTCCCATAGACAATGAATTTTACTGAGTCATCCTTTGTCTGATCTTTCCTGATCCTCACTAGGTTATTTGTAAGAGAGCTGGGACCACTAGTGAAATCTCTGATTCTTGACTACTGATTTTATCTGTGTACAGCAAAGTAAAACGGACAGGGATGAAGCCATTAACAGTCTCTTCACTGCCATGCTGGGAACCACAGGCTTAGACTGTATTAGAATGATTAATGTATAGGACAGGCGATTTTGTTGGCATTGAGTTTGATCCTGGTTACATGACTAGCTTCAGCATTATTTGGATAGGATAAAATCTCTAAAGTACTGTCTGTGGGAGTAAATAGCTGATTGATAAAACAGTTTTGGTTGGCCCTTTCAACCAGATCATTGAACACTGAGTGACAGGGCTATCACATTGGGATCCTGATGAAAATGAGCCAACTTTTTCTTCTTGAGATTGTGCTCATTTCCTACATAGTTGGTAGCAGAAAATAATCCCCCTCAGGTCACTAGAACCAGAGTAATTTAGAAGGCCAAAGTGTAACAGAGCTAGAAGAGTCAATTCAGATGATTTAAGCAAAAAATAATTTTCTAGACTGTCTGTCTGAGGAGAATTAAATTCTGTGCATGGCTATGCTATTGTGTTTGGGCTGGCTGGTATTTTCTCACCTCTTCACAGTAAAATATTGACACAAATGAATCCAATGAGCTGGTGAGGGAAAAGGAATGGGTGGGATGATATTGAGAAGATTCTGAGATTCTATAAACATCTCACTGCTTTGGGAAGACTTTGGCACAATTTGATGTCTTCTAACGGGAAAGGGAAGCATTCTGGGCAGCCAGTGGAACCCTCTACCTTGAGTTTTCTCTCTTGTTCTTTTCTTCCCTGAGGACTGAGGACTGAGGGCTATGCCACTGCTACCTGGCCATGAAGCATTATCTGTGTGCTCAAGGCCCAGCCAGTAGTACATTCTGGTTCTCAGGAGGACTCTTCTCAGTGACACTCTTCAAAGCTAGGTAGGACTTAACATGTGCACCCCCATCCTCTAAGACCCAGATAACAGGCCAGGCTGTCCTGGCCCTTAATCAGCCAAGTTCAACCTGAAATACAAACCTGAGTTTAAAGAGGGACAGCCTTCTCTGTACTAGCAGATTATACATGGAATACAGGAATTAAGAAACCTGAGTCCTCTCCTCAAATCTGTTCTGGATTTGGGGTCTCAGCTTTCAGAGTGCTGATTAGTTATGTGTTACATTGCACAGCTTATTATAAAGGCAAGCTTTATAGTCTTCCTATAACCCTCCTGCCTAATTAAGTCAAGAACATTGAGTTCCAGGCGAAGCAGCCTGAACCTCCTTGGCCTGGGATTCCTATTTCCCTGTGATAAAAGCTCCATTAGTATTATCTGATAAGGTGTGGGTCAGCCAGGTGTAGCTCAGCCCCTTCCTCCCTCTTCCCACACATTCTGCTTGGCTTGGCCAAGCCCTTTCTATAGAGCGGAGGCTGTGGTATTTCCTGAATTGTTTAAGACTGGAAAGGTCAGTGTGGTTAATTCTGAGGATCAGCATTGGGAAGCCCATGGTTCCTTCATACTGAGCTGCCTTCTCTGCTACATCTTCCTGAATAATAAAACTCTATTTTATCAACCTCCAACAAGCTCTTGTAAAGATTCATTGAGATGTTATGTACAAATTGTTCAATACAGTGCCAAGCACAAAGAAAAATCATCATTTTGGGCCACTATTTTAATTAAAACTGTGACCTGTGTACATGATGTAGAGTAGCAGGGAGCCACCTGACTCTTCATGTGAGTATAATTAGCTATAAAAGGCAGAAAAGAAATCAGTGCATATCATAGAGTGATGGGCAAAGAAACTCTGGATTGTAAACCTTATACAGACTTTGGAGCATTGCAGTGTAGGCTCCAGCTTGCTGTTCATGATATTAATTGGGTGGTAGCCATTTTCCAGCCAGAGAGGGACAGCAGTCACCCACTCACTATGGTAGTCATCTACATCAGTTCATGGAAGCAGCTTCCTCCCAAGCACAAAAGAAGAATAAAAGAGATGAAGATGAGGAAAAGGAGAAGAAAAACAGGGGAAGAGAAGAGAAGTGGAGGGAAGAGACAAAAAAGGTATGATTCCGTTGCTTCCAAGAAATGTGACTATGAAATCTTTCACATTAACTTCACCAAAGTAATAAAAACAATTTATGGACTCATAGTATAATAATCAAAAAACTGAAATAAGGAAGTCCCATCCACATTAGGATGGACAAAATAGATACGGAAAGAGGGATATGCATACAAGACGCAAGGAAAAACCCTCACAAAAAAAATAGAGAACGGGAATGAGGAGCTTTACTACCATTCTCCTATCTGTCTGTTTCTACTATGGTGTTAGTAGCTCTGCACCCTCACCATATAATTATAAAATACACATATACGTCTATTCCATCTCTACAAGAGACTCAGTCTTTGAGATGATTTTTTTCATATTGAATTTCAGTGTTCTGGTGCTTCCATGACTTCACAGCATGAAGGAAGCCTTGTTATATTCCTTGTTAATGTCAACACCCAACTGTCCACAGATGCCCAAAGCCCTGCCACCTCCCACATCTGCTACATCCAGCTGTACTGTCCTCCTCTTGCTCCTCAGTGTGCAAGGTTTCCTTACCCTGGACATTCATCCTTCCCCACCCCAGTCCAAACTCCACACTTTCGTTTCCCTTAGGTCCTCCCAATGCCACCTTATTGGGAAAGCTCTCTCTGAGCACTTTATCTCCAGGGGGAATCTCATCTTCTTAACACACACCTTCCCTTTCTCCTGCTTTCTTCTTCTTCCAACCACACCTACCATCTGACATGGCTTGTACCATTACATGTTTGATGGCTTATTGTTGTCTTTCCTTCTGTCTTAGGTTAGGTTTCTTGGAAGCAGAACCAGAGAGAAGAATTCAGATGTACATTAAGGGAATGTTCTTCAGGAAAACCCATAAAATGAAGGCATGAAGCAGGAAGTGTGGGTCAAGCAGTTGGACAAGGATGTGGTTCCAGGAAGGTTTAGCCTTGAGAAGGAATTTCTTTGATACTTGAGTTTCCTGGCACATAGTAGGTCTTCAATAAATATTTATTGAATCAATTCATGAACTTATTGAACTGGTGCAGTGTTGAGTCCAGGGGATATAATGGTGAATGAAAAAGACATGGTTCCTGCCCTCAGGGAATTACAATCTAATGGAGTTTGGTTAGCACTGTAGAGGAAAAGCAGAGGGGGTTGCAAGCATAAAGCAGGGATAATCAAAACCTAGCACTTGGGTAGAGTAAGTTTTACAAACCCCATGGTATAGTCCAGGGCCCTGTCTTCCAGTGTAATTATTCAGTCAGTGGAATAATTGATGATGTCAAAAAAATATTCACAAGACCATAGCAATATTAAGTAGATCCCAATTCAGTTTTGTTTTATCCATGATTTTGTCTCAAATAGAATGATGTATTCAGGAGAAGAACTTGAATCAGGACCTCTCACACCTGCCCCAGTGTCTGTTTCTTCACCTGAACAAAGGAGGTTGACCTTGGATTTCCTCCTGACCCTGACCTTCCCGGATTCTGTGCAGGGGCACAGGTGCTGGGCTCTGACACTCTGTGGCAGGAAGCGAGGGAATGCCAGATGGTCAGTTATTACTGCCAACCAGCCAGTGTTCTCTGAGTTGTAGGATTCCCTGGGATGTTTGGGAATTGGCACTTGTTTCCTGTAGGTATTAGTGTGTATGTGGGTTTAGAGCTTAGTAGGTAAGTTTGTTTGAAAAATAGAATTCATGTGACTTGAGGAAAGCAGACAGCCACCACAGCCATATCTTAGCCCCAGTCAATGAGTGGTAACCCTGGGGACCGATGAATTCACTTGTAAGGTCTGGTCTAACAGAGGGATTCTACCCTGGATGGGTGCAAACTACCTTCCCCAGTTTTTTCCAATTTTATTTTTTCAGCTATGGGTAAGGAGTTGACCTGGGGTAGTATCTTCACCTTCTAAATGACTTTTAATGTTTCATAGTCATATGCCTATAGATGTTTTAGTAATTCATCTTAAAAAAGGGGACAAAAGGTTTTGGTAAAATATAAAAAGTACATTGAAATGTCATAGGGTAGTTGCATAACAGTGGATTATATAATGCTTGTGGGTAGGGGACGGAAGAGGGGATATTATTCAGAAATTTTTGGTAATTTGAAGACATTCAAAAACAACAATGTTCTCAGGCATTAGTGTGTTTGTTGCTAACTTTTGACAGAGCTATTTTGAGAGGTTTGAGCCCTTCCCAGGGACAGTCAACCTGAGCCCAGGGGTGTGTCTCTGGCTCTGAATCTCTCACCTCTGCCCCATTCTTGGGCTGCTCTTTTGCCTCTGGAATGGGTGCTCTTGATTGGCTGCTGTGTAACCCACCCCTTGGAACATTTGCCTTGAGGCCTGCCATGTTTAATGGGGCCCACCCTGCTATTTATTTTTCTGGCTCTATGCTTGAATTTTTTCTAGATTCAGAGCTTTGATTGAAGGAACATAATCTGTAGAAAACTGTTAGCTTGATTTACCAAATACTATTCTTGTGCAAGACAATAGTTCTTTAGAAGGAAACGCTTCTTGAATACTAGTTAGCTATAAAATATGTTTTACATAAGTTTGTTGAATGTTAGAATATGTGTAAAAGTAGTGGATGGGTGCATTCATTGAATGCCGACGTAAACTATGGTAGTACGGCATGACGGGATACCACCAAAACCAATCCCTATAGCCAGGAGGGACTGGTTCTTGGTGCTGCATGATCATGACCTTTGGGAACTAGCTTGTCTTCTTTTAGCCTCAGTTTCTCCACAAAACTCATCAATCCTCAAGGATTTTTCTAATTCTAAGAGCCAAGTTGTAGGTCTGTGTAGCTGGAAAGCTCACAAAATCAGCAAGGTTGTGTGTTTTCATTTAGGTATCTTAAATTCACCTCCTGGAACTTTGGGTCAAGTTTGTACTTATAAAAAATAAAACCAAACAGTGACGGCTCCAGCTTATCAGATACCCTAACTTAATTTTGATCAAATGTTGTTTTTTTTATGAAATAGATTACTAAGATAATAATATGCTTGGGTGAAGGGTATTGGCTCGATAGAAAGGAATTGTTTCTTAGCTGTGCCAGTTCCTACAAGGGGAAGCTGATATTTTCATCAGAAGTGGGGTACAGTCCTCCTTGGGAAAGCTCCATGTCATATAAGCCAATACATATCTTGTCCTGGGGCCTAAAAAAGTTTTGCTGTAGAAAATCAGAAATGTTCACATACTTCTTTGTTCTTAAGCAAAAAAAAAAAAAAAAACTCAGAAAGTTGTCATATTTGAAGTGTTTTCCTTTTTGGAGGAGGGGTGTGCAATTCTGGATAAGGGGAGAAATACTTTTTCCAGGAAGTGTGGGTTGTTTGTTGTTTGTTTCTTTGCAGGAAAGAATTCACTTTTGAGGCACAGTTGTCATGAAATGCCATTTATAGTATGGCCCATATATAGAAATTCTGTCCCTTTCTGCAGAAATTCTGTAGACAGGCATGCATGTAAAGTGAAGGTCAGTTGGGCCTCCTTAGTATCTCAGGGTAGTGAGAGACAGCCTTTAGAGTTGTTAGTTGTTACTTACAATAAATAGAAAACTGGGAAAATAGGATTTAGCAAGATTGTCAACTTTTGTCTTTCAGAGTCACTAATAGTAGAGCAGGTCTCAGGGTGAGTTGCTAGAGTGGGTTAGTTGGATTATTCCATCAGTCCTAGATCAGAATTAGCTTTATACCTTCTTTGCCCTTCTAACCTGCTAGATATTCCATTTGGAATGGGCTGGACTTAATTGATCTTCAGGCAGAGAAACAACCTCCAATCCATGATCATTCCCATATGAGAGCTCTGAATGAGACATTAGGGCATTTCATACCATTCTGGATGTCTGTTTGTTTTTGCAACTTGACAGATATTACAAAATGAATAAAATTAATTTTTAAATATTTGTAGTTTATTTAATGGTAAAAAGTGAGCCTAGCTGCTGTGTTAGTCATTTGTTTGGACACAGCTACCGCGAGACCAGATGATACTGGCAAGCTGAGGGTTAATGTACAACAGAGGAGCAATTTTCTCTCACCTCAAAAGGAGGAAAAGTCTCAGTAATGGACTTTACTTCCCTCCTCAATTTATTAAATTTTACGGGAAATTTAACGTGGTATGTCCTTTGTATCAAATCACTGAACGAGGGCATTGCACTTTGAGGAAATCCTATACGCTAAAGAAGGAATTTAGCAATTAGTGGGGTGAAATTCACAAGAGCCAAAGCTTTATTACTTCACAAAAGGCTCTTTTAGTGAGCCAGCCCCAGTGCTTTATAAAGAACATGTTAAGTGAGGAACATAAGCCTGTTTCCTGAGTAATGACTTCAGTTAAATTGACAAAAACATGGCCAAAGGTTCTTTGTGCCTGGCAGGACACAGGAGAATCAGCTAATTTATAATTATAACACCCATGTGCACTGGCATCAAACTTTCCACCCCGCTTGGATGCTAAATTGAACTTGAGTGGTCAGAACTTTTTTTTGTTTTTTACTTTTTTACCACCTTGGTGCCTTTAGACAAGAGACTCTTGTGGGTAACACCATTTTATTTATGAGCAAAACATTCGCAAATCTTTTACTTAGTTTTTACCAGAAAATAGGGGCCACGTAGAATATATTCATGGAGACTAAATTAACTAATAGGGTTTAACTGTGGCTTGAGTGTTCTGAGGAAATGTTTGAGAAGTGAGCTTATAAAAGAGGTCCAGTGTTCAAGGTCCCTAGAGAAATACTGATGGGTCCTGCTTGCTGAACATTTTGTGCTGTAGGGCAAACTGAAGGCTGGAGGAGAAGGAATGAAAGTGACTTAAGTGTATGACGTTGGAAGGATGTTTGGACCAACCTGTTTGGTATTTTTCGAAAATAATGATATGTGCAGGTCATTATTTGGAACAACTTATGAAATCATATAGTAAATATGTTTGTGGATGATTGAGTTTGCCTATTAAGGGAAATCCCAGAGCTGATTTTCCAAATGCCTAGAAGACCACTGGAATGCTGGGTGCAAGCTGCTCCCAAGAGTTACCACCTAATTGGAACGCTTTTTGTTCTTAGGACCCTGGAGGATTATTATTATTATCATTATTATTATTGTTATTTTTAATTGTTGCTGTTAGGATCTATCCTGTTCTATTTTGAACAAATGGGCAAGTAAGAACAAAAGTGGAAGTGCTTCTTGCTCAGAAAAAGAAAAGATATAGCTTAGAAAACCA
>CAUYON010087877.1:0-11960 GCA_963573935.1 Arctocebus calabarensis
ATCAGAGCTGGCAGGCAACTGTGGACCCAGCCCAGGCCCGCCAAACAACAATGACAACTACAACCAAAAACATAGCCAGGCTTTGGGGTGGGCACCTATAGTCCCAGATACTTGGGAGGCTGAGGCAAGAGAATCACTTAAACCCAAGAGTTTAAGGTTGCTGTGAGCTGTGACACCACAGCACTCTACAGAGGGTGACATAGCAAGACTCTCTCTTTATAAAACAAAAAAGAAGAAGAAGACAATATATTCTTTAATTTTGATTTTTTTTTTTCCACAGATTTTGTTCAGGGCTGGGTTTGAACCCACCACCTCCAGTATATGGGGCCAGTGCCCTACTCCTTCGAGCTACAGGCTCTGCCCTGTTATAATGTTTTTAAAATGTATTTTTTTCAAAAAAGTTTCATATACCTAAGACAGAACTTGCACCATGTAATTAACCATACTGTCTAGTGAACAAACTGCAATATTATAATAATGACTGTTAATGCTATTATGACCTGAGATGTGAATTTAAATTAAATACACACACACACGTGTGTGTGTATATATATATTTACACTAAGTACAATAATAGCTGTCATCAACCTAGGTGCAGTACTACATTTTTAATGAAACATAGGATCATAAATGTAGGGATTTATTTGAAAATTAGATTTTTGCCCCTAGCAACCTTATGCTAATCTAATTACACCTTTTCTCCTTGTCCTTCTTGGCAACTAGCATGGTAGAATTTCTTTGGATGCTTCTGGTATTGCCTGCTGTGAAACTAATTGCAGTTTCTGCCCCAAACAAGATTATTCTTGCCATAATCTTATTGAAAGGATCCCCAACCCTTTCTCCTAGGAGACAGAAAGGGGAAAAGTGCTATGGGCCCCGAAGAATTTGGGTGTGAGTAACCCAGGCCGGACAATGCATTGTAAGCTGGAAGCTTGCAAGAGGTGGGGCCTCCCCATGCAGTGGGGAAAAGGCATCAAGCAATCTTGGCAGCTGCTATTTATTGAGAACAAGCTCCCCTCCCCCAGCCCGACTCCCACCCTGGAATTCCACAGCTGGTCAATTTCCAACATTGCTTGTATGTTTCAAAAAACTGCCACTTTGTCTCTGCAAGCCTGCTGTCCACATTTTGCTGCATACGTTACTTCATAAGTTGTTACATAAATCACTGCATATGTTGTTACATACGTTGCTACATATCTTTCTATGCAGGTTGCTACATATTGTGTTCCGTAACCCGCTACATAGCCTATTAATTAGGTTGCAGCATATTCTGTTACATAGGTTACTACGTGTTGACCTAATTTTCATAGACCAGACATGCACCCATGTACAAATTATGCAGTAGAGCTGATTCTTCTTCTCGGTTACCTCTGTGTGTGACTAGTTTGTTAGAAGTTCCTTGGGTGGTCAATTTTCAGAGCTCCTACCATATTTTTCTGATCTTCCAAGTTTTTAAGGTAAGCCTCATTCTGATAAATCTTTCCTGTGCAGAAGAAGAATTCTAGATATTTCATTGGGAGGGTCACCTTGAATTTCACTTAACTTCCAGGCTTACCTGGGGGAGGTGATGGAAAAGGGATGGAGGTTGGTATCAGCTCCCATATTCTAATTCCCATGTATACTTTATTTTTTTATGTGAGTTACAGATACCTATTTGGGGCTAAGCACTGTACAGACAGGGGGAAACACACTGTGTTTCTTTAGGATTCCTAGTCTAAACGAATTCTTTTTTTCAGTGCAGAGAACTCATCTTTCTTTCATGAATAATTTTATATTCACTTAAGGAGGCTACTGGAACAAGTATTTGGAGTTAGCATTATGTATTTTTAATTTTTGCCCCTGAACATTCCTTTCTTTTAATTTCTTTTCACCTCCTTATCCCTAAAGGTAGCATTTCACTAATTTTATCTTTATTTATCTTTTTTTTTTATAAAGTCTCACTCTGTCACCCTTGGTAGAGTACTGTGGTGTCACAGCTCACAGCAGCCTACAACTCTTGGGTTTAAGCAATTCTCTTGCCTCAGCCTCCCAAGTAGCAGGGACCACAGGCACCTGCCACAATGCGTGCTGTTTTGGGGTACGGTTGTCATGATTCTTTAGCAGGCCCAGGCCAGTCTCCAACCCACCACCCTTAGTGCATGTGGCCAGTGTTATAACCACTGAGCTACAGGTGCTGAGCCATTTCATTGATTTTACACCTCACCTCCCTATGTTTCTAAATGAGCATGACCTTAAAAGTTTCAATTTGCACCCTCCACAACCTGATATTCAAAACCCCTTTCTGAGTATTTTTGCTGTTAATGTGGATTTCCTGTTTTTACAAGGATGCTGGGTAAATCTTTGCCCTGTTTTTTTTTTCCCCCATTCTCATCATTCTCACCTTTTTGAAGATAACATTTTCGGACAAAATTTTTGCAGATGTGGGAGTTTGAGAGGTGGCTTTTCTAAAATTAAATTTTGTTTCTTCTTACAGATTATTTGCAATTTAAAGTATATTATTTTCTTATTCGTTATGCTAAAATCACAGAGTTTGCACTGTTCAATTTTAGTTAAATGTGTATTTTACCTGCTCTAAACTGGGACTAAATTTTATATGGTATCACTTGTTAATTTTTGTTTCTCAACAAAAGATATTAATTCTGCTCAATGGGAGATTTCATTATACCTGTTTGCATGTGAGTCTTTGGGGAGATGACCTCTCTTTTTCTGGTGTCTAATTTCTAGTTGTCAAAGTGCCAATTTAACTTGATACTTGTCTAGTTGCATCTAGACATGCTTACCCAAAGCAGTGATATCTATAACAGCCAAAATTTAACATGCAAGCCAATATATCAATCCCCCCTTCTATTGACTTCATAGGAGATATATAAGAGAAAATTCTAAAAATTAAAGTCCCTCAAAAAATCATACCTATCAGAATAGGCCTTGCTTGCTTGCTTAAGGAACTGCTCTGTGCCCGCGTGTATACTTTTTAATGACCAGGAGTGGTTCTTTTGTTTGTCAATATTTATCTAAAGTTTTATGGGAGACATGAAGAAATAGGCATTGCAATATTAATTTTGCAAAGTGCATATACTTGTGTGTATTCTACACGAGCATATGTGTGTGCACAAGGCTGGACAATTAAGTTTGTGAGCTCAGCCTAGGAAAAAATGCTACACCCCCTCTTTGCTGAATATTGTTACGGTCACCTTGAGGCACTCCCCCCGGGAAGCAATGCATCGATGTCCCTGCCTACTCACCCTTCAAAGGAATGGAGGAATTTGGAATTCCTCCAAATTCTAGGAGGAATTTGGGAACTTAATTGTCTGATCTCATATGATGAAATCTCTGATGTTCTTTCCAGAGAAGGAGTTCCAAAATTGCAGTATTTCTAACCCTATTAATCTTTAATGATATTACCTTCTAATGAACTGGTTATTTTGACCACAAGTATTTTTGTGACTCTGCTTATTTTGACCACAAGTATTTTTGTGACTCTGACTCCCTAAAGGGTCTCCATTACTGATGCTTCAATAACAAATATTAATACCTTTCCTCTCTCTCGTTCATTCTGGTTTTTAAGTCCCATGTTGTGTGCAAGATATTTCTCTGTTCCTACAACATTTTCTCCATCTTCAGCTTCCTTGAGTAACAGATACCACTTTCCCTATTTTATAAATTGGAAGTAGTATGGTGAGAGCTTTGTTATTTTCCCAGTTTCATAGGCCGTTCATGCTCAGAATAACTATGTGAACTTAAATAATCCCACACCGTAAAAGCTTCCAGAGTCACACAGCACAGAACTCACACATGAATCTAAACGTATGCAGGAAAAAAATACTACTAGAAATAGTGAGTGTTCAAAATAATCATTGAGTGTGGATGACCACTTGGACTTGCATTATGAGCTAATATGGTATAGCCAAGTATTGTTATCTGACAGTGTTAGAAGAATGAAACATTTATCTCTGTGTATGAGATATTCATGTAAAATGGTATTGAAAATTAAACAACTTTTTTTTTTTTGAGACAGAGTCTCGCTATTTCTCCATTAGTAGAGTGCTGTGGCGTCACAGTTCACAGCAACCTCAAACTCTTGTGCTTAAGTGATTCTCTTGCCCCAGCCTCCCAAGTAGCTGGGACTACAGGCACCTGCCACAATCCCTGGCTAGTTTGGGTTGCAGTTGTCATTGTTGTTTATCAGGCCTGGGCTGGGCTTGAACCCGCCAGCCTCAGTTTTTGTGGCTGGCAACCTATTCACTGAGCTTTGGGTTCCAGGCCAGAAAATTGAACGATGTTTTTAAGAGGAAGAATAACTTTATTGGTATTATAGCACAAAATTCACATAGGACATATATTTGAATCTTTCTTTTCACCTTGTTTTTTGTTTTGGTTACACTGATTCCATTTATTAGGTAAAGTCCTACTTATAATTGTGTCCCCCACCAAGAGATGTATCACACACCATGACCACTCACCCCCTCCCTCCTGCCCTCTCTCCCTCATTCCCCTTCCCCCACCTTGGAATGATTTGAGATCAAGTTGTAGCACATTCTTCTTAGTAAAATATCACAAGAACAGAGAAGCAAGAATTCAATGTGCTCAATTCTGATAAGAGCAATTTTTAAAATAAATAAATGCAAATTGCAAATCAAGTGGTGTTTCTAAATTAGGCTCCTCATTGGACAATAATTTAAATGATTGTATTCTAAAGGTAATAGTTTCCAATCACTTAGATTAATGCTGGACAATGTTCTATTTGGGGTGGGGGGAGATTATCCCAGAAGCCAAAGTGGTGGAGAAAATAAGAAGAAAGACTATTTTTTCATTTTTTAAATTTTCATAACTTTATTCTACTTCAAAATTATTTTCTATTTTAGAGTGGTCTTTCCTCAAATACTTGTTGTCTCTCTCTCTCTCTCTCTCTCTTTCATATTAGAGAATGAGGTCAGCTTCCCAGTCGAAGACCTGAACTTATCTGCAGGATCCTAAATCTTATTATAGGATGCTAAGATGTTCATTTTTCTATTCCTCAGAACTCTGTCCACCAAAGCAAATATTCAAATACACAATACGTTTTCACCTACTGAGTATACTTGTCAGGAATCAGAGAAAAGGAAGTTGTGAATTTTCAATACGATCCATGTTCCCATGCATATGCAATGCAGATGATACTAAAATTTATTTTGAAGTATTTTTTGCTTTCATAAAATATACATGTTACCCATCTCTCTAAGGAAATCTGTCCAATATTGATGTGCCATTTTCTGTTTGGAAAATCTCCCGAGAGAGCATTTGCTCCTACACTTTCTAAGAAAAGTCTTCATCTAAAGTTGGGCTGCTATTGTAACCATTAACATGATGCATTGAACATCATATGGGTTCTTCGCAATATTTTTCACAAAACTGAATTTTTTTTTTTTGAGACAGAGCCTCAAGCTGTCACCCTGGATAGAGTGCTGTGGCATCATAGCTCACAGCAACCTCCAATTCCTGGGCTCAAGCAAGTCTCCTGCCTCTGCCTCCCAAGTAGTTGGGACTGCAGGCACCCGCCACAACGCCTGGCCATTTTTTGGTTGCAGTCATCATTGTTGTTTGGGGGGCCCAGGCTGGATTTGAACCTGCCACCTCAGGTGTACATGGCTGGCACCTTAGCCTGCTGAGCCACAGGTGCCGAGCTGCAAAACTGAAAATTTAAGTAAATGTATACAGCAATACTTCCAGAAAAAATAAGAGAAAATGATTCTGATGTAATGTTATATCCTTAAGAAATGTGTTTAGATTTATACTGAGTTTTCTACAACTTACTGTATCAGACAAGACACAAATTATGTGCATGCTACTTCTAAAGAGTTCAGCTTTGCAGATAAGTAAGACAAATGAACATACTTTTGATGGATTTTGTATGTCAAGGGATATATGTTTGTTGACATTTCTAAAATAGAATCTATGGAAATCTAGGGGTAATAATAAAAACTGAGTGGCCTTCATCCTGCCCCTGTATACGGTCAGTAAATCACACGTGTTGTCTATTTGGGTCTACGTGTGTTCACTGAACATCCAGAGGGATGTTGAAGTACAGAACTTTTATTTCCTTCCCCTGTGGAGAAATTGCTCTTGAGGGAGGAAGATGTTATGAATAGCCAGGCAGGAACCATCTCTTTTACCCTCCATTGTGGATAAAAACTTGGCTCTTCCTCCATTCCAGCACGTCCCCCCCCAACCGCCGTTCTCTATCACAACCCCCCATCACTTGCAAATCTTCCCCCAACCAATCTTCACAACCACAGCAAGGATAACAAATCATACCTCCTTAAATTCCAAACCCTTTACACCAATGGAGAAAATTCTACCACCCCAATTCACCCAATATTCCTCTTTTTGCTATTATATTTATTTCAGAACATTAAGGGATAGGCATGCTTTGTTCACATACTTCTTACAGATTGAGTCAAAGTTGTAAGTGGACCCTTCCCTTGCTGGGCTCTGTACCGGGCAGGCAGGTGTAAATTCACCCATCCCCTCTCCCTTCCCACTCCCAGCTTGATTTTCACTGAGACTAACTTCCATGGGTTCACTTGAGTGTCAACCAATTAGTTGCAATTTGATTTTGAGTACACATGACTGTTTCTCTGTTCTTGGGAAGTTTCAGCTAGAAGAGCCCTTTCTAGTTCCATCCAAAATGTCACAAGAACGATTATGAAATACGGGAGTGAAAAATAAGTATTTCCATTAAAAAATGAGGTGGAAAAATTCCCCGCACTATGGACAGACTATTTTGCTTTTTACCGGTTGATAACCATGTGGGTGGTTTCCACCTTTTAGCAAATGTGACTAACCCTATTCTCAACGCTCGGATACAGGCTTCTGTTCTAACACCTGTTTCCATTTTTAAAAATATATACCTAAAAGTGGAATTTTCTGGACTGTAAAGTAGTTTGGTGTTTAACTTATTGAGACACACACAAACTTTTCTCCACAGGAATGTACCCATGCAAAGGAAAGAAACTCTGACCCAAGGTCCAAGATAGATGATTCTTACAAATGCTACACTCAGTGAGAAGAGGCAGCCACATAAACGTAACCTCAAAGTAACTTTCAGGTGCCATTAATTTACGCTTCAGGAAACTTTCTCAGAATCCACATGAAAGGACTTTCTTTTAAAGACTGTCCAAAGTGACTAGAGAGCTGGTCACATTGGAAACAGGCCTTGAAAACAACAGGGTCTGGTTGGTCTGGGATTTCCTGGAAGTGATTTGGGGAGTGGAGAATCAAGGTAAATTGATGTGCAGCTAAGTTAAAGGTTACATTTGGACCCAATGGATGAATCACATGTTCTTAACAGTTTAACAGTTCAGCTATTTTTATGTCTGTTTTGCTCATTGTTGTAAAGAACACCTGACATCAGCTACTTTATGATTAGAATGTGTATGTGTGTATGCATGCAGGGGTTTTACATTGTTAAAGTATATAAGCTTGCAAGAAATAAACCAAAGTTACTACATGCCTGAGAGAGCTGTGGCCCTTTGCTTCTCTGAACATTCTGACGGCTGGTCTCTTCTCTGCGACTCTGGCCCAAACATATCCAGCATCACATAAAAGATGCATGTCATATGATCCTGTTGAAATGAAATGTTCAGAATAAGCAAATCCACAGAAACAGAAAGGGCAATGGTGTTTGCCGGGGCCTGGAGGAAAGGAAAAAATAAGAAGTCATTGCTGATGGGTGCATGGTCTTCTTTGGGGGTGATGGAAATGCCCTGCAAGTGATGTTTGCATAACCCTGCAGGTGCACAAAATTTTAACTTATGCGTGCATTTTACCATAGGGGAGAAAACAAGGCAATGAACATTTGGATGATAGCTGGAAGCTGTACATGAATATTTAATTTTATTAGATCCTGGGCCAGTGCAAATAAGAAAACCACCTGTGGTATTCTTGCAAAACACACACAGACACACACATGGATGGATGGATGGATGGATGGATGGATGGATAGATAGATAGATACAAGAGATGGATGGATGGATGGATGGATGGATGGATGGATGGATGGATGGATGGATAGATAGATAGATAGATAGATGAGATGATTGGATGGATGGATAGATAGACAGACAGACAGACAGACAGACAGACAGATAGCTAGATAGATAGGATAGATATTAGATGGATGGATGGATGGATAGATAGATAGACAGACAGACAGACAGACAGATAGATAGATAGATACAAGAGGGATGGATGGATGAATGGATGGATGGAGAATGGATGGGTGGATGGATAGATAGATAGATAGATAGATAGACAGACAGACAGACAGACAGAAGAGATAGATACAGATACATATAAACAGAAGGTACCAAAAAAAAATGTATACAGATTTTCGGAAAGGAAAAGCACTGTATTAAATGTGTAATCGTTGAGTCATGGTTGACTTGTGCCATGAACAGGTGCTCAACATGACACGTTCATCTCTTGTTATTGGCATATATTGATGTATTATACTTTTAATACATTTCTCCCTTTAAAAAAAGTATATATAGGGCGGTGCCTGTAGCTCAAAGGAGTAGAGTGCTGGCCCCCTATTACTGGAGGTGGTGGGTTCAAACCCAGCTCTGGCCAAAACCTACAAAGAAAAAAAAATGTATATATACAGGCACCCTCTGTGTTGTGTGAGTATTTCCTCTCAAGGGGCTGATGTCATTTAAAGCAGAACCAAAATATTTAGTAACATCTGATGGGATGTTCTCTTGCAGTATCATCTCTATTCTGAGGTTATCAAAAAGATACATTTGTATAGCATGGCAGTTGAGAAGTTATTATAGTAGCACTACATTTTTGGAATAAATCAAGATAAAGCATGTGTTTTTTTGCTATTTGTTTTTTTCCCCCCTGAACAATGGTGAAATGGAATAGCTACCAACATTTATTTCTGCCACCATAAACTTTATCTTACTGAGATGGCTGCAACCATACTTCAAACAAATAAAATATATAATATGTGATACAGATTGAAGTGTTAAGAAATAAAATAAAGCGAGACACTGGAAGGCATTTATTCAAGAAAAACGTGCCTTTGAAAATTAAAATTTCTTTCAGGATTACGTACCTCAAAATCGCCACTTAATACACACAGAATAATTGACTCATGTGTGTCCTTTTAACACCTGGAGGATAAAAGACTACCATTAAACTGTGTGTGTCTGCAAATTATCAAACTGATTGCTTTTCAAAGAAACCACATAGTGCCATGTGCTCTGAGGAGAACTGAGCAGCAAAAAATAGAATTGGATAAAACCAAATAGCTTTGCAACTTTCTTGAAAATCTCTGGGGAGAATTAAGGACTTTCAGTTTACAAGTGCAAATCAGGCCAGAATGCATTTTGTTAATCATTCCTCTCTTTCTTCTTTATGACACATGATTTTAAAAATGTACTTATTTCCCTTTTCTTTATTGGAAGGGACATTCAGATATTACGTGTTGGAGACTGAGATTCCCAGAAAACGGGACCATTCTGTGAGTCTGGAGTGAGCATTTAATTTTAGAAATTTGCATGGTGCTTTCACCAATATTCTGCAAAACTGTGAAAATGATAATCTGGAAGAAGAAACACTAACATACAAGTTGTTAGCTTTTACAATTAAATATCAATACATCAATTTTATTAGTATTATTTGTTGAGACAGAGTCTCACTATGTAGCCCTCTGTAGAGTGCTTTGATGTCACAGCTCACAGCAACCTAAAACCCTTGGACTTAGTCTCCCAAGTAGCTGAGACTACAGGCACCCGCCACAATGCCTGGCTATTTTTTGTTGCAGTTGTCATTATTTAGCAGGCCCACACAGGACTCAAACCCACCAGCCTCAGTGTATGTGGTTGGTGCTGTAACCACTGTGCTACAGATACCAAGCCAATATATCAATTTTTTTGAACACAGTATTCTGAGCTGAAACTATCTCTCTCTTTCTGTGTGTGTCTTTAAGACTCTATCTTTCTATATATATAAAACACCCGTGTCATCTGTGATGTATCTGAGTGTGTAAATGCATGCATGCACAATTATCTTTTTAAAAACCATGGCACATAATTATTAAATGCATTTTTGTAATAAATACTTTTTTAATGAGAAAAGCATCGTTTAGCTCAATGAGCATTTACTTAAATCCTAAAACCGCACTTCATAAGTAGCAATGCCTTTGAAGATTTTATTTATCGTGAAGTCTAACAAGCTTAATTTGCTGAGGTTCACCCTAATTTGGTGAATAGTGGCACCAATTTTGTCTGGTGGCAAAGTTCAAGCCAGTAAGTTAAAACCCTAAAGTGACCTCATCCCCCACCCACAGGGTATTATGCTTTTATTTCCCATCTCCTTAGATCTTTGATATAAAATACTAAAAATAAGATATTGTCTAATTTCACCTGTAAGCGTATTAATGAAATACATAGTATAATGATATAACATTTATTGACTATATGCAAAGTTAAAATAAGATTTAACTATAAAATAATACTATAGACTGTGTAATTGTGTTGTAATGGGATGGATATATAATGTGTGATATGATTATCATGATTATAAAATATGATTATAGCATAATATGTATAATTTGAAATACTGTTATATAGCCAAAGTAATTCCAACGGTACTTAAACAATGCAAACTTAATGGGTATTTCTGCCTACTCTGTAGTGGTAAAGGGCAATATATTTTTCAAATGGGTAATTATTGGCTAACCTTCTCTTAGTACGAAGTAAAGCATTTAATGAAGGGTTTGCAATGATTATGCCTTCACACTGTCTCCTTTATGCCTTTATTATAAATAATCAATAAATAATCCCCCTTAGCCAGCTTACTGCTGTAGATAATGCTGGATTTGATTAATTAATTGCTGAGAACTAGCCCTCCTGTCCCCAGGGTTTACATGCAATCTAAATCGAATTAACCAATTGACTCTGTGTCTAATCTTTGCAGAGAGTCACAGCATCCTATTCACTTAACTATGGTATTTGTTTTATCTGAGCTGCTTTTCTACTAAATAGTCATCATCTATGGCAACATTATATCTTATGAGGAAATGAGCATGGATTTAAAAAGATGGCTTGAAATATTTCTGCGTGCACACACAAATAAATGGCGAAAATAAAGGATGGTTTCAAATAAAGTGAAAGGAATAATATTTCATTTATTAAAACCTACTTAGCTTGCAAAGTCAAATTAAGTATCACATTTGGGATACAGGAGTGAGCGGTGAAGAGGGGGAGGTAAGAGGCACATGGGGGTCACGGTGTGTGGCATATCTCTGGGGGGCAGGACACAATTACAAGAGGTACCTAACAAACGCAATCAGTGTAACCTAATTGTACCCTCCACGAATCCCAAACTATAAAATAATTATATGAGTAAAATTGCAAAAATCTGTCTTCAGCATGTCAAATCAGATTTTGCTTTTACTAGTAATAAGAGTATTTTTGAAAGCAAAAATACTAAGTTATAGTGTACATTTATATGTTTAGAGAGCACCTTTATAAAAAAGCGTAGCCTTTTAAATGGTTTATAGTGATAACAAAAGAATCCCAGAGCCCCGTGTTATAAATAACCTATTAATCATGTTTATTTGACACTCTAACCCTGCAAGAGATATGAACCCAGGCGGTCACTGTGCTATATTTGCCTCAATATTTTATAAAATCTGGATGACTGGTAATCAGTCATAAAAAAGAAGATCTGGTTCCAAGTCACAATTTTATCCTTTCTGTGAGAAGTGTGAATGAGTGGTCGGGTGAGAGTGGTGGAGATAACGAAACAAAGGTAAACCTGTACAGAAAACACAATCCTTTTAAAATGCCTCATCAAGGGATTCCTTATCTCCAAAAAGAATGTACAGATCAATTGTACTCAAAGCAGTCCTGCAGCTGCTAAAAATTAAAAGGAAGCTTTACTAAGAATAATGTGTTCCACTTGCATCCAGGTTA
>CAUYON010087880.1:0-25049 GCA_963573935.1 Arctocebus calabarensis
TTATAGACATTTAAACAATGTTGATTCTTCCCAGCCATGAGCATGGCATGTTCTTTCATTTGTGAAAGTCTTCTGCTATGTCCTTTCTTAGGGTTTCATAATTTTCTTTATAGAGGTCCTTCACCTCTTTTTTAAGGTATATTCCTAGGTATTTCATTTTCTTTGAAACTATGGTGAAGGGAGTTATGTCCTTAATTAGCTTCTTATCTTGGCTATTATTGGCGTATACAAAGACTACTGACTTGTGGACATTGATTTTAGGAAATGAAACTTACAACTTACAACCACCTAACTTTCAACAAACCGAATAAGAACCATATACTGGGGAAAGACTCCCTATTCAATAAATGGTGCTGGGAGAACTGGATATCCACATGCAAATAACTGAAACTGGACCCGCACCTCTTTCCACTCCACAAAACTTGATTCAAGATGGATAAAGGACTTAAATTTAAGGCACAAAATGAATCCTGAAAGAAAGCATAGGAAAAACACTGGAAGATATCAACCTGGGGAAAGACTTTCTGAAGAAGACTGCCATGGCAAATGCAACAAAGGGGACTCAATTAAATTGAAAAGCTTCTGTACAGCTAAGGAGACCACAACCAAAGCAAATAGACAACCTACTCACTGGGAAAGGATATTTGCATATTTTGAATCAGACAAAATATTAATAACTAGGATCTATAGAGAACTTAAATTAATCCACATGAAAAAGCCAATAATCCCATATATCAATGGGGAAGAGAGATGAACAGACCCTGCTCTCAAGAAGACAGATGAATGGCTAGCAAACATATGAAAAAATGCTCATCATCCTTAATTATTAGGGAAATGCAAATCAAAACCACCCTGAGATATCATCCAGTGAGAATGGCCCACATAACAAAATTCTCAAAACTGCACATGTTGGCATGGATGTGGAGAGAAAGGAACACTTTTACACTGCTGGTGGGACTGCAAACTAATACAACCTTTTTGAAAGGAAGTATGGAGAAACCTCAAAGAACTCAAGCTAGACCTCCCGTTTGATCCTGCAATCCCATTATTGGGCATCTATCCAGAAGGAAACATAACCTTTTATCATAAGGACGCTTGTACTAGACTATTTATCGTAGCTCAATTTACAATTGCCAAAATGTGGAAACAGCCTAAATGCTCCCCAACCAAGGAATGGATTAACAAGCTGTGGTACATGTATACCACGGAATACTATTCAGTCATTAAATGGAGACTTTACAGCATTTGTATTAACCTGGATGGAAGTGGACCACATTATTCTTAGTTAAGCATCACAAGAATGGAGAAGCATGAATCCTATGTATTCAATCTTGATTTGACAACAATTAATGACAATGACATGGTGGGAGGAAGGAAAAGGGGAGAGCAGAGAGAGAGAGGAGGTAGGGGTGAGGGAAAGGAAGAGTAGAGAGAGGGAAGAAGGGAGGGGGGTAGGGTCTCAGTGTGTGACACATCTTGTATCATCACTGAATCCCCAACAATAAAGTTTTCAGAAAAAAAAGAATATACACAGTATGAGAAATCATAACTAGGATTTTAAAAATATTTATTAATATATTTAAAAATAGTAAAAATAGAACTATCCCATGTTAACATAAACATTTTTAATAACTCTATTTTCCAAAACATAAAAATTAAAGAGAAGATCAGCATGATTTTATAGTTTTAAAAAAACCTCATTAATGTGATGAAGAAAATCTGGTCTCACACAGACATGTAGTTGGACAAAAAGAAACTTTTAGTAGGCTTTTATTTAGTTGTGGATATCTTTCTTTGATATTACACCAAAACGTTCACAAGAGGTGATTTATTAAGGATTATTTGCAATGTGGAATTGGAAACCATATACTTTTTTTTTTAGTCCATTGATCTTTCTTGTGCTCGGGATAGATCTTTTACTCATTTTTTGGTAACATTGATCAGCCATTTGGAAATATTAATTCACTGAGTCATGCAGACCTTCTAAATTGACACATTTCATTATACTAGTCAAAAATCACATTTATTATCATCATCCATGAGGCTATCAGAAAGGTCTTTAAGTAGGGTAATTACTGAGCTCATAGTTTCCAAGGCACATTTTGCAAGATTCCAATTTCTGTTTGAAAACTTCATTTTTTTTCATTGGCAACAAATGCCCTTAGGTTATTTCTCTGGAAGTATTAATAAGAGGTTTCTTTGTACATTTTCAAGAAAATAGTGGCTAAGTACCTAAGTTGGCACAGCAATGGCTTTTCTGTCATTTTTTCAAGTAAAAATGGTGTTCCATGAAAACAAGTGATTCAATTGCAAAAGTGATTTTTTTCTTAAAACAACCATCATAGTCTGGTATGTAGTAGAAGTGCTTTATATGCATTTCCCATTGAATCACATAGAACATTATTAGGAAGATGTATACTCAAGGGTCAAGATTTATGAAATTTAATAATTTTTTTACTACTTTCGTAAGGGAAACTGCAATTTGTTTTTCCTATTGGTGGTGAGGAATTCAATAGCTGCCTGTACATTTGGGTACCACTACCTTCCTTCACTAACATGCCAGCAGTTCTACCCATCACTATTGTACCATTAATGTAAAAGTCAACACAGTGAGAAAGGAAAATATTAAAATATCATGTTTATTATTTTTATTTTTTTTGAGACAGACTTTCACTATGTCACCCTCAATAGAATGCTGTGGTGTCACAGCTCACAGCAACCTTTAACTCTTGGGCTTGAGCGATTCTCTTGCCTCAGCCTCCCACGTAGCTGGGACTATAGGCACTCACCACAACATCCAGCTCATTTTTTGTTGCAGATGTCATTGTTGTTTAGTAGACCCGGGCCAGGTTCTAACCCACCTGCCTCAGTATATGTGGCCAGCACCCTATCCACTGAACTACAGGCACCAAGCCTGGTTATTAATATTAAATATTAAAATTATCTTGAAAATAATTTCAACCTTGTGAATCTCACAAAAGGGTCCTAAAGACCCCCAAGAATCCATGCACCACACTACAAGAACTGCTCTCCTATCAAACTGAAGGAAGGTGAAGCTCCCCCTCAACATGGGGGTGCAATTTTTTTTTTTGAGTTAGAGTCTCATTCTTTTGCCCTAGGCCAGAGTGCCATGGTGTCATAGCCCACAGCAGCCTCATACTCCTGGGCTCGTGATCCCTGAGTAGTTGGGACTACAGGCATGTGCCACCACGTCTGACTAGTTTTTCTACTTTTAGTAGAAACTGGTCTCACTCTTGCTCAGGCTGGTCTTGAACTCCTGAGCTTAAGCAATCCACCTGCCTCAGCCTCCCAGAGTGCTAGGATTACAGGCATGAGCCACTGTGCCTGGCCAGAGTGGAGATGCTTGCAAGTGGAGACTGGGTGAACTTTCTGGGTAGGGTAACTGCAGAGTCATAGGCAGACCCCGGACTGCCATCAGGAGGAAGGGATTTTTTTGGAGAAGTTGGCATGTGTACCCCAGAATTTGGGAGGGCCACAGCATAGGATTGCATGTTTTTGCCATTCACTAGGATGGCTGACTGAGGAACAAGGAAAGAGTGGAACTATCTGGTCATTTAATCATGCAGATGGGGTTCCCTTTTACAATCTGTACAAGACATGGTGTGTACTAGTGGCAGCTCTAGTTTGGAGGCACACATGAGCCCAGGGGGCTTCTCACCTGAAGATTCCTGAAATCGAGAGGCTTCCTGCTGTAGCTCTCTATAGGAGGGAGAGATGGGACCACGGATAATATGTGTGGTGGTCCTTTGGGGATGCTATAATAAAAATGCCATAGACTGGGTGGATTAGTAACAATGGAAATTTATTTCTCACAATTCTGGAACCTGGGAAGTCCAAGATCAAGGTTCTGATAGATTCGGCATCTGGTGAGAACTGCTTCTGGTGGCATCTTCTCACAGTGTCCTCACATGGTGGAAGGAATAAGGCAGCTCTTGGGGGCGTCTTTTATGAGGACGCTAATCTCACTCGTATGGGTGCCATCCTCATGACCTTATCACCTCGCAAAGTCCCCACATTCTGATACCATCACATTGGGGAATAGGATTTCAACACATGAATTCGTTAGAGGAGGGACACAATATTCAGTTTATGTAATGTTTGTGACTAGGAAGAAATGGGGCATCCTCTACCTCAGCCCAGTTCCCTGCAGCCATTTGAGAAGTCAAAGAGGGTGAGAGATTCCCAGGGCTCTATGTCGGGCAGCAGGGGTTAGCAGAAAGGACAGAGACACAGGTCTGTCCAAGGCTGCCAGGAGAAGGGATGCCCTACAAGGTGAGGGGTCACAGAAAGACTTTAGAAGGGGCAGGGGCAATGCTAAGGCTCAATGTTACCTCTAGAAAACCAAGCATAAGGTGAGCACAGAGAGGACCAACCAGACAGAGGAGGGCAAGAGGTTCACTCTGTGCACTGGATAGAGTGCCATGGTATCATCATATCTCACAGCGACCTCAAACTCTTGGGTTCAAGTGATCCTCCTGCCTTAGCCTCCTGAGCAGCTGGGACTACAGGTTCCTACCATAATGCCTGGCTAGTTTTTTCTACTTTTACTAGAGCTGGATCTCGCTTTTGCACAGGCTAGTCTTGAACCCCTGAGCTCAGGCGACCCACCTGCCTTGGCCTCCCATAGTTCTAGGATTACAGGCATGAGCCACTGTGCTTAGCTAATAGCTCCTCCTTAAAGAGCTTGTGAAGATAATGAATATAAATCATCTAACCCTGAGAAAGTGTTCAATCGAGTAATTCTTCTTCTTATTATTATTATCATCACTATTCTCCTCCATTTCCCATCACTCTCCACCTTCTAGCCCATTATCTTTCTTGTAATTTCTTGACCACGTGAAGCTATTTCTTGCCTGTTGGCCTTTACATTCTGCCTGAATCATTCTTGCTCTATATTTGCATGAGATGAGCTTCAGTTCAGGTCTCTGCTCAAATGTCACTCCCTCAAGGAGGTCTTACCTCGTTATCTTGTTTAAAGCTCATATGAACGTGCAGGCATGCACATACACATACACATACACACACACACACAAAACCTTACAAATTTTACTCTTGTATTAGCAGCACAGCACTCATCGCTATCTGAAATTATTATATATATTAATTTTTTTTATTTTCTGTCTCCTTCCCTAAAATATAAGCTCCAGAAGGGCTAGAACTTTGTATTCCTTGTTCATGGTCATAATCCTGTGCTGGTCATAAGGAAACACTCAATATTTACCAAATGAATGTCGAATGAACAGACACAACTGTAGGTAACTAAGACCGCCACTGACTGGAAGTTGACTCTGAGCAAGGCATTGTGTTGAGTCCTGCAGAAGAATCGCTTCACTTAATATTCACAAGTAGCCCAAGAAATAGGTATGATGGGGCCCAAATTTACCTAAGACACCCTTGAGAGGCAGAATAGGTAAGTGATGTGTGCAAGGTCACCAGGAGGGATGAAAAGGAGCTGGGCCTCACATCCATGATTCTGTGGGTAAAGCTTGCCATCCTGACAACTGAGCCTTTCAGGGTAAAGACTATTCCTGTCTCTGTTTGCTATAACTTTTCCCTCTCACATTCCAACCCAGCTGCTCCATCTGGCACTCAGACAAGCTGCCTTCAGGTCCACCAGGGAATATTCTGGAAAAGACTCACTTCAGTTTCTTGGAAAGGAGCCCCAGGCCTGTGAGGCCCCTGCTGGCTCACCCCCCACCATGCCTCACGTCGGCCTCCTGGGAAATCCACATGTTCATGATTGATTCTGAGGAGAAGCTACTAGGTGTGGGAGCTGCTAAGCTGATCTCAACAGGCCCCTCAACCTTCCCAGCCTGCCCTGCTGGCCCCCTGCCATTGAGTGGTACTGGAATATTTAGTATTTCTACAGGAGGCCAAGCTGTTTCTCTACCCCTTGCCTCAGAATATTCTGCTCCCCTGCTTGGCTTGCCCTTGTCACCTCCTTGTCCTCAAACAAACTCCTGCTCATCCTTTAAGACCTAGGCGGATGGTCACCTCTTCCATGAAGCCTTCTATGATTTTCCAGAGGCCAAGCGGACTGCCCTCCTCTGTCTTCCCCTCCATGCTGTACTGTACAGCATTAAAAGCAGGTGGGGCTTGGAACCAGGCAAATGAGATTCACATATTTGCTCCTCTGCCAGCGAGCTGTGTGACCTCAGCAAATTACTTAAAGGACCCAAGCTGAAGTGTTCTCATTTGTAAAATGGGGATAATAATAGGACTTATCTCATAGTGTTGGTGAGAATCATTCTTGCTCTATATTTACATGAGATGAGCTTCAATTCAGGTCTCTGCTCAAATGTCACCCCCTCACGGAGGTCTTACCTCGTTATCTTGTTTAAAGCTCATATGAATGTGCAGGTACACACACACACACACACACACACACAAAAGAAACCTCACAAATTTTACTCTTGTATTAGCTTCATGAGATAACCTATGTAAAATGCACATGGCTGGTACACAGTAAGCTCTCAGTAAACACGAGTAGCGACCATTATTAACTCTACTTTCCTTAGAGAACCTACATACCCTCTGTCTCCCTCACTAGATTAATCTTGGGACACTATCTTGTACCCTGAGCTTTGTGCCTTAACTGGGGTTCCTTAAAGATTCGTGGAATGGATCTGGCAACTTTTTAGGAAGTATGCATTGAGAAAGGGGTGGCAGGGGCTATCTTTAGGCTTGAGAAGCGATGTGATTGCAACCAATTTCTCTTTCTCTTTCTCTGCCCCCTCCCCATGGCAGAGCCAGAGTCTTATTCTTGGGGTAAAATAGTAGGGATGGGGATGAGATGGCAAAGAGCCCAAGCAAACCCTTAGTCATTGCATTTAAGATGGAAAATCCTTTTGAAAGATGGTTGCTGCAGGAATCTCAAAAAGTCGAGAGCCCAGAGAAAGTTTTGGGCTCCTCTTTACCAGGGCCATGTGACTACATTACTTCCTGAGGATGTGTGTAATCAGATCCTTTATTGCCCTGATGCTGGGGGACAGGAACCCATATAGACTAATACTGGGAGGTCAGGTTTCTTCTCAACTTCCTGTGCATTTGGTGGTCACGGCTTAACCCAGTGATGAATGAGTCCATGACTCAAAATGCCACATTGCAGTGGGGTTCCTTGAGCGTTGAAAGGGGATGCCCCTTCCACACCCCTCTCCTGTCTGCTCCCTACAAAGGGCCAGTGCCCTGACTATAAGGAGGGCACCTCTTTCATCTCACTTCTATTTCCTCTCCCCATTTCCATGGCCCATCCTTATTTTTGGCTTTTACTTGATAAGAGTCATGCTTTCAAGAAAACTTCTTATAATAAATACCCTATGTCAACATAATATATTAGTGTCTTGCTTTTCTTTTAAAATGTAATGTTCTCATCACAAAATAAATATTTAATATAGAAAATATGGAAAACACCATGACATTTTAAAAGGAATATTTAAACCACTCATAACCTCCTAGCCCTGAGAAAACCACAACTAACACGTTTGCACATTTCCTTCCAGATTGTCACGTGTGCTTTTATATATATTTGTACCTAATCAATGCCACACTATCTATTAAATGGAGATGTACGCCATACACTTTACATTTATTTAGATCTTGGGGCTTTCCATGGCATGTTCCCTAGATTGTCTTTTTCTTCCTGGCCACCATCATAAACAAGAAAGCAGACGTTAATGTCCTGGGATTCTGCACACAGAAAAACTAAGAAAGGAGTGATTTTTCCAAGGTCGTGGAGCTTGCTGGCACAATTGGGACTAGGGCCCAAGTCCCTCGGGTCATGGCCAAGTATTCTTTCCACTATCTTGAAAGAAAAAAAAATCTTCCCCAGAAGCACCAAGAAGAGTCTTAAATACCAGGGCAAAATTTATAAAATGTAGAATCAAAGTTCTTAGGGTGTTTACACTTTTACCCAAAGTCCACAGATCTGACAAGGGTGGTAGGTAACTTCTCCAGCTGTTCTAGAGCACACTCACTGAACATCAGCTCTGCCCCAAATACACCTCAGGAGTACTCCAGCGGAGAGACAGGGTTAAGTCATGTATTTCCTAAGATAATGCCACATATCAAACTATCCTCCAATCTCAACCACAAACATTTTATTTTCTGTTCCTGGATTTGTTGTGGTCTGGCTAATCTTGGCTTGGCTCAGGTGAGCTAGGTGGGGTTTGGGTCCAAGTTTCCGGCAAGGTTCAGGTCAGTTTCAGGTGTCTTAGTTCTGGGACTCAGATTAAAGGGACAATGGTGACAGGGAGCATATATTCTTCTTATGGTGAGGGAGGGAGACAAGGGGGCTGATAAAAAGTCACTATGCTTCTTAAGACCTTTCTAAGATGTTGTCCCTTTCACCTACTGTCTAAGGCTCAAAACAAGTCATGTAGCCAAGCCCAAGGTCAATGGGTCTAGAATGTAAATTCTGCCTCCTGTCATGAGCGGCGCTGCAAAGCCACATAGTCAAAGGCATCAATTCTATTACAGGGAGAAAACCAAGAGTGAGTACACTTATGCAGTCTACCACAACACTACTGCTCCACCCCTGGGCACAGCTTCTTCACACTACCACACTGAGCCCTGCTGCTGCGGGGAACTCTGTCCTTACATGGAGGTGTTTCCCATCATCTTCATCAGAGTGGATTTTACCCAGAAGCTGCTTTTCTGCTTCACTAGTGTCCAGTTCATTCTTTAGAGCAGATGGATCCCATTGACTATGTCCTAGTCACCAAGGAAGATGCAAAAGCAAGTTTCTGGTTGCTACCTAGAGTGGGGGTGGGAGAGTTGACTCCTTAAGGGGAGAGTTTGCTGGGGCCACGGTGGCTCACACCTGTAATCCCAGCACGCTGGGAGGCTGAGCTGGGAGGATCACTTGAGCCCAGGAGTTTGAGGTTGCTGTGAACTAGGCTGATGCCACTGCAACAGAGTGAAATTGTCTCAAAAGGGTGGTGGGGTGGTGGTTAATTCAATAATTGGGGAATTTCTCCCACATAGGAAATGATGGTCAAGGTACTAGGTGCACTCACCTTCAAAGTAGACCTTGGAGTCTTGCCTCCACCATGCACGTGCACCACCATGTTTCTATGTTCTCATCTCCCTGACTCCCTGCTCCCAAATTCACATTCTCCCACCCATACCACATGCTATGCCTCCTTTATTTACTATGAGGACTATCACAGGGCAAGCTGGATGCACCAGTATCCATCTTCCCCTTCTTTATTCAAGTAAAGAACCCTTGTGCTATAGCTGGGTGCATGGACACTGGAGGGGGGGTTATCTGGAGACTGCACCTCCCAGCATTCCCTGCAGTGAGATGTGGCTCTGCGCCTGCCTGGGGCTGACGGATGTGAGTGGAAGGGAAATGTGAACAAAGGCTGGACCATATCCCTAAAAGGAGGTTGCCTGTCCTTCATTTCCTACTCTCCCAGTCCTGTAGATGTGGTGAGCTGACCTCAATCATGTGCAGGAAGGGCAGCCGCAGCCAGGGGGATTATGAAGCAGCAAGAGGGGCCAGATCGCTGGGTGACCTTGGGGAGCAGGCCTGCCTATCTCCCTGGATCACGAACTCTGACTTACACTTTAGAGAGAAGGGAACAGCCATCCATTTAAGATACTATAATTTTGGTTGCTATAAAAAAAACAGCTCGGCGCTTGTGGCTCAACAGGCTAAGGTGCCAGCCATGTACACCTGAGCTGGTGGGTTCAAATCCAGCCTGGGCCCACCAATCAACAATGATGGCTGCAACCAAAAAATAGCCAGGCATTGTGGTGGGCGCCCATAGTCCCAGCTACTTGGGAGGTGGAGGCAGGAGACTTGCTCCAGCTCAGGGATTGGAGGTTGCTATGAGCGGTGATGCCATAGCACTCTATCCAGGGTGACAGCTTGAGGCTCTGTCTCAAAAAACAAACAAACAAACAAAAAACCAGCTGAATCAATATTCTGAAAAAAACACTGATCTACTCTGTCTTTCTTTCATGTCAGAGTAATCAGGGTTACCTTACCAGCTTTGGAGATGGGCAGGCCTGGGGCTGAATCCCAACTCTACCAATTCTTAGCTTTGTGGGACATCTCGCAACCTCTTCATCCCCAGTATTTTCACCTGTGAAATGGGCTTTTACTCTCTACTTCATAAGGTTGCTGCATGACTTAATTTTTATATCAGATACAAAGCATATAGTACATTGCCTGACATTTAACCACTCAAATAAAGAACATGTATTAGTATAACATGGAAACAAAGTTTGGGATTTGGTTGCATACAGACGTCTCATACATGTGATAGCCAAAGGCCTAGGTTCAACAAATTTTTCATTCACTAACGGAAATATTTATTAATTTCTTCTGTGCAGCAGACATTCATTTCCCCAGGTGATGCAGGAAATAAAAAAATAAATAAGGCACAATTCTGCATTCAATTACAATTTAGTGAGAAACGAGGAAACAGAAATAATCAATGAATCCATGACAAAACAAAATAAATGGGAAAAAAGAGTGTAGGGAAAAGGTTGGGAACAAGAAGAGGATGTGCCCAAATCCAGCTGGAATAGAGTTATCAGATAAAAGTACAGGACATCCAGTTAAATTTTATTTTCAGACACACCATAAATAATTTTAATATAAGGATGTCCTAAATATTTCATAGGACATACTTATACTAAAACATTCTTCGCAGTGTATATGACATTCAAATTTAACTGGGCATCCTATATTTTTGCTTGCTAAGTCTGGCAACTCCAAAGTTGGGAGGATTAAGGGAATCTTCAGCGAGGACTTGGCATTTGAACTGTGCCTTCAGGATAATGAACAGGATTTCCATAGCTGGATTATTTAAGGCTGTTCCAGGCTGAGAAGACAACAAGCATAAAAGATGAAAGGTTGCAAATGTCTGGCATATGATTTGGTGGTTCATCTAATCTGGCCGACATACTGATGGATCTAGCTAATGGTGAACCCAGTGACAGATACAGAGAAATGCACAGCAATGTTGCAAATTCAAAATCTAGGATCTGAGATCCTTAGCATTGTATTCGCCTAATTAATAGTAGATATCCTGAATCCTGAAGGTACAATTAAACCAGAAATTGGAGAGTTAAAGTAGGGTATAGTGTTGGAATAGTGACATTCTACTCTAGGAAGAAGGAGAATCACTTCTTAGATCATCTTTCTTTTCAAGACAATTACAGTACATACTACTTGTAAGGTCTGCTCAGCTCACAAGAACCTGAGTCTGTCCCTTCACCCACAGGGATAGGTCCCAGGCAACCATGTGTCACCTTCCCTTACCCAAAGGTGATTGGGCCAAGTGTGAGTATGTGCCTCAGGCTGAGCCAGTTGGACTTCATCTCCTGGCTATTTGGGAACAGGGCCAGAAAATTCTAGTTCATTCTGAATCAGTCTCTTACAAAGAGGTGTTGCAGTTATTAATAATTGCTGACTGTTATAGCAAAGTCTTGTTCTTCCAATGGCCTCATGAGCTTCTCTTACTGATGACATTGGAAGACTGGAAACCTTTCTCCTCTGAGTTTGATGATCATAAGTTGAAAAAGTTGATATGCTGCCATATTGTAAAATGTGCAAAAAGGCTGAGAACTTTTTTGTTTTTCACTCATTATTCCTTAGCCATTGTCAGGGTTGGCCTGGGCACCAGGGGCCCAAGGCAGGGTGCCCGCTGCCACCTGGTCTCTGGATCCCATGCTGACCACTTTTCCATATTCATTCTCTGGAATAGTAGTAGGGATATATCCTGATCCCTAGGAGTTTTCTTCTCAGTGCCTGCTCTAAGCGCTGAGGACCACTGTTTGCATTTTTGATAAGGAGGCCGAGAATCTGAAAGGTCAACCCAGCAGCTTGTCTCTGACACCTCATTCAAGCTCGAGCTTGCACACCACACCCAGCCTCATGATTCTAGTTTGGTGAGCTTGGGATTTAATGAGTGGGCCTTGAACTGGTTTTGCTTTGGTTCTTAGAATTCCCACCAAAAAGGATTTATCACACTTAATCAGGTAAGCTCTCTCTGGATAAAATAAAAATTAATTGGCTGCAGTGCCTCACACTCATGAATCAGGAAATGAGTCAGGAACAAAAATGCTTAGGAGTTAAAACTGCAGGACCGTTTCTTTAACCTGACTGCCTAGACATGACTTTGAGCCCTATCAACTTCAATGGAACTTTGGAAGGAGGATGCATTGAATTGAGAAAAAGGAAAAGACCATAAAGAGAGGATCCACTTGTTTCCTGGGGCAGGGGGCAGGGGTGTAAGGTGTAGGGAACATGGTGTCTATCTCCTGACACTCTCTGGCATTCCATTGAAACTGGATTCCATTTCAAAAGTCCTCTTTAAAGACCTCCTTGCAGTATTGTTTACAGTAGACACACTGCACTTGGGAGGATGTAACCAATCTTCAAATCACCCCACATGCTGGACAGAGATGATTTTCACAGCTGGAGCTTAGGCAGACAGAATCACACAAAAGCACAAACCCTATTGAATAACTGGTTCTACTGGACTCACAAAGGTTACACAGGCTCTGGAGAAAGTCCTAAATGATTGACTCACCCCAAATTTAATCCTCGCCTAAATTGTACATTTAGTAAATAATTGGTAAAACCTGAGAGTGGATTCATGATTACAAAGATAAAATACCTTCTTGCTAATAACAATAATCTCTATTGCAGGGAAACAGCTTCAGTTCTTTGAATCAAAGTAATCTTTCATCAATGCCCATGTTTAACGTCTACGTGGGATGAGAGGGATTTTTTTTAATACTTCTTATTTTGTGTGTGAGATTAATCTGATGTTTCATTTCTCACACGGAGCTCTAGGGAACAATAGTAATTTTCCACTTTGTAAAGCTTTCCTTCACTTTTTATCCCACTCAAAGGCAGCTGTTTTAAATTTTGATTGGCTTTTGTATCACACGGGCATTCCTTGGACTCTTATGTATGGCTTTTTAGCAAAAGATATTGTCAATCGACTCTAGCTACCCCAGAGTAACAATCCTGTCCTGTGTGGCTACATTCCTTCCCACTGCCGACAATCAGAGTTTTATAGACATGACCACTAACCCTGCACTCAATCAACTATCCATGATATGCCTGGACGTTAGACAGTAAAGCCTTCTAAAGTATCAATAAATCACTGAAACAGTGCAGTGCGGGAATGAACCACATACGTTTTATTCATTCATGAGTTCCCAAGGAGAAGAGCTTCATGAGAAAATGGCCTGGAGAAACTCCCAGAAGGGAGATAACCCCAGAATATCAAGAAGCATCCCTCCCCAGCTTAGAGACTAGCTACAAAGAGCAAAAAGAGGCTTCTCAAAGCACAGTGAGTGTGCAGATGGCCGTCTTACCTAATTCTGTACTTCAGGAACCAGGTTGAAGACAGATAATATCTGGATTTATATATATATATATATTTTTTTTTTTTTTTTTTGAGACAGAGTCTTTGTCACCCTGGGTAGAGTGCCATGGCCTCGTATCTCACAGCAACCTCAAACTCTTGGGCTCAAGTGATTCCCTTGCCTCAGTCTCCCAAGTAGTTGGGACTCCAGGTGCCTGCCACAATGCCTGGCTATATTTACAGACGAGGCCTGCCTCTGGCTCAAAGAATCCATCTGCTCCAGCCTGCCAGAGTACTAGGGTAACGGGCATGAGCCACGGCGCCAGGCCTGGGTTTGTATTTTGGCTCCACCTCTTACTATGTGGCTTACTCCCCATCTATACACTGATAATAATAGCACCTACTGGAGAGAGCTGTTGTACAGTTAAATGAGACACTAAGATTAATATTAGCAGCCAGGAGACATGAACTACCCTAGGTCTTTCAATACAAAGGAATTTGATACGGGAGACTACAGAGAAGAGGAACCGGACAGATGCCCACAGGCAGCCCGGAGAGCAGATAGAGAAGCTGCTAGGGCTGGTGGGGCAGTACAAGGCTGACCTGCAGACGCCAAGACCCCATCAGGGTTGGAGCTGGAGCCACGGAGGAGAAGCCATGGGATGCAGAGCAGAACACCCTGGAATCTGCAAATCCTGTCTTCTGGTCTTCCGCCAGAATCTTTAACAGCTGAACCTCCCTGGGTGTTGTAGGGTAAGGGAGCCCAGAGAATAAGGTTCCCTGAAATACAGAGCAGAGCAAAGGAAGAGAATCAAGGATGAATCTACATGCAAATAGGCAGTTCATTAGAAAATACAGGCCCTTGAGGCACCCTTACCACGAGCCAGGCCCTGAGCTAAGAGTCTCACGTGGATTATTCCTTTAAACTCATCAGTGAATGGCAGAACCAAGGTCTGAAGTACCTACTGTATTGTCTGTTGCCTATTATTGAAGTAATTAATGTGAAACCTGAAGACAATAATAGCATGTGGGTACATTCCCCCAGATGGAAAAATAAATTAAGAGGAGGAACATGTCTTACTCATCTTTAAGTCCCCAGTGCAGGGCATGGTCCGCTGCCTCCAGTAGTCACTCAATGCATACATGTTAAGCAAAATGAAATTGGCAGCAGTGAAATCAGTAAAGCGTGTCCAAGGAAAGGACTGTCTCCCACCGTTGCTAGTCACTTCCAAGGCTTGTTCATAAAAGACTCCTGCCTGGCTCACCCTCTCTCTCTCTTTTTTTTTTAATTAAATCATAGCTGCGTACAATCAAGAGGTACAATGTGCTGGTTTCATATACAATCTGAAGTGTTTTCATCAAACTGTTTAACATACCCTTCATGGAATTTTCTTAGTTATTGTATGAAGACATTTGTATTCTGCATTTAGTAAGTTTTGCCTATACCCTTCTAAGATGCACCGTAGGTGTGGCCCCACCAATTACCCTCCCTCTACCCCATGAGATGGCTTTGCGACCCTGAGCTGCCATATAGAAGCCCACTATGTCCCTGGAGCTTATGTTGGAAAGATCATATGGCCAGACCACAAAGAGGGAGAGAAAGATGCCTGAGAAGGCCCCAGGCCCAGGAGACAGACTTGTGAGTAATGAGGGCTCTGAGAGGAGCCCAGCCGGCCTCAGCCCAGCTGCAACCACATCGACAAGCCAGAGCCAGAACTCCCAGCTGAGCCACTCCTGAACTGATGATGACTCACAGATAATAGATGTGTGAATTGCCATCGGAAGGCACCAAGTTTTGATAATTAGTTATGCAGCAATAGATAATGAATACATAACTATAGAAAATATACAACACTATAAAATAGTGGCCTCCCTAAACATTAAAAAGATGCGTCAAAGTATTAATACTGATCGTCATGTATGTTTTCTTCCTTCTCCTTCTTTCTGAATGATCAAATATTTTCTTGAAAACTAAAAAAAATAACTTTAATGTTGAAAAACACGCAACTGTGACTTTTTTGGCATCTAGGCTCTTTCAGCCAAGTTCAAGGCCTCCCACCAGGGAATCTTAAGGATCAAGGGCAGGTGTGTGAAACCTCATACAGCTGAAGCCTTGAGGGGTGCTAGAGCCCATCTCCTCCAGCCCCCACCTTCTTTAAATCTGTACATGCACCCGTGAGACGGTTGTTGTCTGGCTTTTCCGTGAATTAAACATTTCCATGACAGGGGTTTATCTCATCCAGAGCCAATTCTTTCCATCTTCAGGCTCTGCTGACAGAAAAGTCTTTCTTTCTAATGAACTGAAAAGTGTCTCCCTGGAGCTTCCACTCACTGGTCTTGTTCGTGAAACATTCATGAAGCCTCCACCGAGTGCCTGCTCTGGGCCAGAAAACAAGATAGATCAAGTGCTTATTCCCAAGGAGCTTAGATTCTAATGGGAAATATGCAAAATTTAAAAATATACATATATGATGTAAAGACATAGCACTGAGTATCATGGAGAAAAATAAATCAAGACAAAAGGATTTCATTTCTTTTTTACTTTTTAATTATTTTTTAAAAAATAAACGAGTCTCCTTGTGTTGCCCAGGCTGGAATGCAGTGATTATTGCGATCGTGGGTCCCTGAAGCCTCAAACTCCTGGGTTTAGGTGATCCTTCTGCCTCACTTTCCTAAGTATCTGGGACCACAGACATGTGTCACCACACTGGGCTACAGCAAGAAGATCTAGAGTCAGAAGACTAGGAGTTTGATTTTTAAGGGCCAGGCGAGGTGGCTCTTGCCTATAATCCCAGCACTCTGGGAGGCCGAGGTGAGGGGATAGCTTGAGGTCCAGAGTTTGAGACCAGCCTGAGCAAAGCGAGACCCTCGTCTCTACTAAACATAGAAAAATTAGCTACTGGGCATGGTAGCAGGTACCTGTAGTCTCAGCTACTCAGGAGGCTGAGGCAGAAGAAGTGCTTGAGCCCAGGAATTTGAGGTTGCTGTGGCATGGCACCCTAGCTGGGGCAACTGAGTGAGACTCCATTGGAAGGAAGGGATGGGAAGGGAAGGGAAGAGGAGAGGAGGGGAGAGGAGAGGAGGGAAAGGGGGAGGGAAGAGGAGAGAGAAAGAAAGAGGGAGGGAAGGAAGGAAAGAAGGAAGGAAGGAAGGAAGGAAGGAAGGAAGGAAGGAAGGAAGGAAGGAAAGAAAGAAAGAAAGAAAGAGAACAGAGAGAGGGAAGGAGGCAGGGAGGAGGGAGGGAGGAAGGAAGGAAGGAAGGAAGGAAGGTAGGTCAGGGGAGGTGACTTTGGCTAGAGACCTGATCGAATGAGAGAGGGTGAATATCTGGGGGAAGAACATTCAGGGTAGGCAGGCATCAAGGGTAAAGTCCTACAGCTGATGCCTACTTGGCCTGTCTGAGCAAGAGTGAGAAGGCCAGGATGGCTGGAGAGCGGTGGAGATGGAGATAGGAAGGAAAGTGAAGTCAGGAGAGAATGAAAGGGTAGACCATACTGACCATGTGAAGGACTGTGCAATTTATTCCAAGCATAATAGGAAACCATCACCGGGTTTTGCACAGAGGGGTGACAGAAGCTGACTGACATTTTCAAAGCATCTCACTGGCTGCAGTATGTGTGAACAGGAGGGTAAGGAGAAGGGGAACAGTGATATCTGCCAGGAGGGTGGTGGTTATTGTCCAGGCAGTGAATGGGCAAGAAGTGGTTGGATTCTGTATATACAGTAGAACCTCTAGGACAGTCCACCACTGTTCACTGACCACCTCCTCAAGTTGACCTAATTTTCATAGACTAGACATGCACCATGTGTACGTATCAGTATAGTAGGCCTAGTTCCTGATGTTGACCTCTTCTGTGTATTGCCCAGTTTGTTACAGTCTCTTGGGCACTCAACAAAAAGAAGTTCTTCTGTAACTTAAAGGTAGAATCAACAGGACTTGTTGGATCAGGCGTGTGTGTGTGTGTGTGTGTGTGTGTGTGTGTGTGAGAGAGAGAGAGAGAGAATGAGAATGAGAGAAGAGTCAAAATAACCCCAAGTTTCATTTTTTTTATTTCAAATTAATATGAGGGTACAAATGATTAGGTTACATTGTTTGCATTTCTTAAAGTTCAAGTTGTAGTTGAGCCCTTCACCCAAGGGATGTGCCATATACCTTCACATTGTGCCCCTTAGGTTAGAGCTTACCGAGGCCCATCCCTTCTCTCTCCCTCCTCCCCTTTACATCCTCCCCATTGGAATTCAGTTGTGTTCTTCTCTGTGTGGGTGTGTACTTGTTTATCTATTGGTTTCATTTTAGTACTGAGTACATTGGATACTTGCTTTTCCATTCTTGTGATACTTTGCTAAGAAGAATGTGTTTCAACTTCATCCATATCAATAACAACGGTGTAAAGTCTCCATCGTTTCCCTAGTTTGTTTTAAACAAGCAACTTCAATAATTATTTCTGTACCTATGTTGATGTACTCAGCAGAAAGAAAGACACATTCCCAGGGAATTTTAATATATCAGGGCTGAATATATTACATGGCAAGGCTAAATGTTAAAATGAATAGAAACTTGGGAACAGCCTGTTACAGGGCCATGAGAGCTCCCTAGAGGAGGAAGGTCTATGTGAGTCTTGGATGAGGAAGTCTTGGCAGGTAAAATTCTTTCAAGGGGGCAAGTCCAGCCTGGCCAAGGCCTGGAGGCAGGAAACCATCGAAACAACACTAAGCACTTGAGTGTGACTTGAGCTTCACCTGTGAGACAGGACACAGAAGAAAATGAGACTGGAAAAGGCCACAGAGACCAAGCGGAGCAGGTACTAGGCCCTCTGAGGAGTGTGGGTTTCATCCCGAGGACAGCGAGAGCCATGGCTGGGTGTGAAAGAGGGAGAGTTGTGATGTGAGGTGAGCCTCAGAAAGATCATTCTGGCAGCCCCAGTGTGGAGGTTGGTGACCTCAGAAAATATGCACAAGAAAGAGGAGGTAAAAGGACAGGTCTTCGGGACTGGTTGGATGTTGAGGGGATTGAGCGTGGTGGTCTAGGATGGTTCCAAGTTCCCGATGCAGGGAGTGAAATGCAAAATAGGGAGAAAGGCAGTGGGGGCACTTGGGCATAGGAAGCTTGGGCTGCCCAAGGGACACACCGGAGTAGGCTAGTCCGGAGCTCAGGGCAAAGGCCAGGGCTGGAAATAAAGACAATTCTGTGTCATTCTGTCCCTGGGGGCTCTGTAAGTCAAGTCTGATTTGCTTTTCACATGGAGGGTCTTTAAATATTTTGTGGTGGCTGTGACATTCTTCAAGTCCACCCCACAAGTTAGCACAGTGTATGGAAGCCTTGCCACTCAAAATGTGGCCAAGTGCAGACCCTCAGACCTACCCCAGATCTACTGATTCCATCTGTATTTTAACAGAGTCCCCCGGTGATTCCTGCAAAGCACCCATTTAAAGTGGACAAATCCACACTGCAGGGCTTATTAGCTATGTGTGGACAGATTATTTAACCTCCCTGTGCCTCAGTTTCTTTCTCTGTTAAGTGGGAATAATGTTGGGACTGACCCCACGGGAACATTATACAGGCTTAAATAAGATAGGTGAAGCACTTCAGTTGGGCATTTAGTTTAATTGTGAGTTTATTTATTGATGACAAGTTTCCAGGCCCCTTCCTGACTAACTAGACCCCCTCTGAATTGCCTCCAATTTGTCTACACCCCTTTTAAAGAAACCAGAGGTGAACACCTGCATGGACTGTGGTCTGGCCAGTCCTGGGTAACCTGGACTAGTTCATTCCAGATGCCTCATTTTTACAGCTGCAGCCTTCGGGCACCATGAAATGGAGACAGTAGCATGTAATGGCTAGGAATTGAGCCAGAGAGTAGAATGCGTGTGTTCCAACCCTGTCCCTGCAATGCAGCAGCGGGATGGCCTTGCCCAAGTCACTCAACCTCTATACCTGTTTCCTTATCTGTAAAATGGGGTAAACTACCACCTACCTTAAAGGGTAATTAATGAAGTTTAAAATACTTAGAACAGGGGGACAGGCATAGTGCCTCAGCCTATAATCCCTGCCCCTTGGGAGGCTGAGGTGGGAGGATCACTTGAGACCAGGAGTTAGAGACCAACTGAGCCATAATGAGACCCCCCCAATCTCTACAAAAAAGGGAAAAATTAGCCAGGTCTGATGGTTTGTGCCTGCAGTCCCAGCTACTTGGGAGACTGAGGCAGGAGGATGGGTTGAGCCTCAGAGTTCAAGGTTGTGGTGAGCTATGATGGTGTCATTGCACTCTTGCCTGGGTGACAAAGTGAGACCCAGTCTCCAAATAATAATAATAATAATACTTAGTATAGAACCTGGAACATATGAAGTATTCATTAACTGATTAACTGTGATCATCAATAAAATCCTGGTATAATGCATCTCACAAAATCATGGCATTTTAAAGGTCAAGAGAAATTAAGCTATAACCCATAGTAGCTCGAGAGGTATAAACTTAACACTGGCTCACACCCCAGGCCCCTTGACCCGCATCTATGTTCTCTCCTCACAAGCTGTGGGCCTGGTGTCCCCATCATCAGGACAGCACTGTTTGACCTACCCAGCTGTACACAGAGGCTCTGCCCTCTCTATGTTCACAGCATCAGCATCCAGCTGCCTTTGTGAGGGGTGTGGAGGGAGGAAGGGACTCCGTCTACACTCACAGAATCTTAATGTCCTTGGATTTTGCTTCCGGTCAGGAACCGGTTCTGTAATTATGACTTAAATGCAGAGTTAATTTCAGTGAGCAATCATTTTGATTCCCCCTGCCTGCCTGACCGCCTTAAGTCTTTACAAAAAGGTTGACGGCAGGGAATTTGTCCAGGAATGTGGTGTTGAATGTATTAATTTCTCTACCTTTTCCGGCCAGAGCTGGCGAAAGTGACTAAGAAATAGTTATCTCTTTCTGGTCTGATGTGAGGCTGGGTTTTGTGGTTTGATTCTGATTTGCTGATTCACCACTGGGAAGGGGGTGCCATGTCAGGGCAGGACTACCGTGAGTGAGAGTGACAGCTGGATCGTGAATACCAAACTCCAATGAGCATCAGAGCTGTCATTCTTGCTGTCCTTCCCAAAATCTGATTCTGAGGTCAGTGTGAGGTCCAGGAGTCAGGGTTTGAATAAGCACCCTTAAACACCAAAACATTCACTCTGAGAAAACTGCAGTACGAAGCAGATTAAGGGACAAGTCTTTCCAGTTAGATAAGGGTCAAGTTTCCTTATGACATAGTAACTTCTCTAAGCTGTGGTTCCCCTTAGTACGGTCTAATAATCGGTTGTATTTCACAAAGTTACTGAGGGGATTAAATGAGACATCGCGTATAAAAGACTTAAACCCTGTGCCTCAGCAGTCTGAAATCAATAAAAGTAACACAAGCTGGGTGCAGCGGTTCATGCCCGGTACAGTGGTTCAATCCTAACACTTTGGGAGGCTGAGACAGGAGGATCGCTTGAGGTCAGGAGTTCAAGAACAGTCTGAACAAAAGCAAAACCAACTGTCTGTACTGAAAGGAAAATAGAGTCTTGGTGGTGCATGCCTGTATTTTTTAGCCAATTGGGAGGCTGAGGCAGAAGGATGGTTTGAGCCCAAGAGTTTGAGGTTGCTGTGAGCTATAAGGATACCACTGTACTCTAGCTGAGGCCACAGAGCAAAACTCTGTCTCAAAAAAAAAAAAAAAGAAAGGAAGGAAGATTAAGTCTTCACTGCCTATAAGAAGTGGTAAATAAATGAAAATTTTCAACTTCGTCTATATTCTAGAAGGCAGTAAAGAGAAAAAGATTGACCTGCAGTAATTAGAAAAGGTCTGGTTTTATATTAAACCCAAATTTCCTGAGACTTTTAATTTTTGTTCTATTTAAAGTAAAAAGAAATTTAATTCCTGATGTGTCTTGTCACATAACCTAGACTTGGAGTTCTTGGGAAGAATTTCGAATTAAATATTTAAGAGATCATAGCAACCAGGGCCTGCTAGAGTGTTACCTGCTTTCATTAAATCTCAATTTCCGAGACATGTGTCTTCCCTTTTAGCTTTTCATTAAAGAAGAAAAAAAAAGAAAGAAAGAAAGTACATTAATGGCTATGGGATAAATTGGCGTTTTGTTCTTTCTTTCTTAAAGCTTTCCCCCTCTTAACTCCTCCCTGGTTTGAAGCATCTGGGCTCTTGTCTGCCATCTGTATCACTAGGATCCAAGGGGGCTCTAGGCAGTAGGAATGAGGTGAGAAGGCTGTAGTGGGCAGGAACTGTGACAGGTACCACTAGCTTCCTGCAACAGGTGCCAGCACAAGCCACCAAGAGACGAGGTGACAACAGCCAGGGTCCAGAGCCTCAGAGAAGAGCCAGGTCTGTGAACACACCCGGGTAAGCAGCATTCACTGGGAGCAGACACTGAGCCCGTGCAGAGAGACCTCTCCCTGGGCTACCTCCATTTCTCCCGGAGACCAGATGCCATCTTAGGAAGGAGGTTGGGGAGGAGGGAAAACAGCTTCTACAAGAGTTTGAACTTTGGCTCGGCGCCTGTGGCTCAATGGACTAAGGCGCCAGCCATGTACACCTGAGCTGGTGGGTTCGAATCCAGCCTGGCCCGCCAAACAACAATGACGGCTGCAACCAAAAATTGGCTGGGTGTTGTGGCGGGCGCCTGTAGTCCCAGCTACTTGGGAGGCAGAGGCAGGAGATTCACTGGAGCTCAGGAATTGGAGGTTCCTGTGAGCTGTGATGTCACAGCACTCTATCCAGGGTGCCAGCTCTGTCAAAAAAAAAAAAAAAAAGAGTTTTAACTTTGAACTGATGCAGTGAACCAAGACTTCCCTGGAGAGTGGGGACTCCAGAGACCAGTTTGGGAAAACTAAAGTGCTGTTTCTTTCACCTGACTAAAGTGTGACTCCACCATATAGGACTTACTTGCAACCCTACGCAATGACATTATAAGGATCCTACTCCCCACACTTGGACAAATGTGAAAAAAAATTAATCCACCGACTATGTGTCTCTTGCCTTGCAAGACACTAAAAGAACATTTACAAATTCGGTGGGTCTGAAATATTAAGCGTGCTGCAAAAATACTTGGAGAGTTTGTTCAAAACTAATTATTGGCCACGCCCCAAGTTTCTGATTCAGTGCACATGGGTGTGAGCTCAGAATCTGCATTTCTAACAGGTCTAGGGACGACGCTTCCAGGACCACTGCACTCCTTCAAAGTCCTGTTCAACTAGCTCTTCCTTCCTGTGTTTCTGAAGCTGACACTGCATCCTGGCAGAGGAATGCTCTGTAACACAGCTGCAGCGACACTGTCACTTTGGTCCCCACCATCATCATCTCCTCCTTCAACTTTGTCTTCATAATTTCCATCAGTGACATTTCCTACGAACCAAGCAGTGGACGAAGTGCGTTATACAGCTGACCTCGTTCAAGTTCACAAATACTAGTATTCCCATTTTCCAGGTGAAGGGACTGAAGCTTCCCGAAGTCAAGGAACTTATTTAACCCTAAAGAGCCCCCAAGTGGCACAGCGGGGTCTCACTGGGCAGTGTGACCCAGAGCACAATTTCTAAACCATGGGAACGTCACTCTTTCCCTTGAACAATGCTCTTTACAAATGGGGTAATCGAGGGGGCTACAGAGTCCCTGAACTCATAATGACAATAAAAAAATGAAGGAATATTAAAATACTGCGTTAGTAGCCCTAGGCCATCTCAGACCCTGGGGCTTTTCATGTCATGCTTCCCCAGAGCTTCCACCCCTACCACTATTTCACTGACTTTTAAAACTCTCTTCTCTGCTTGGCGCCTGTAGTTCAATGGTTAGGGCACTGGCCACATACACCAGGGCTGGCAGGTTCCAACCCGGCCCAGGCCTACTAAACAACAATCACAACTGCAATAACAACAAAAAAATATCTGGGTGTTGTGGCAGGTGCCTGTAGCCCCAGCTACTTGGGAGGCTGACGCAAGAGAATCACTTAAACCCAAGAGTTGGGGGTTGCTGTGAGCTGTGACACCACAGCACTCTACCAAGGGCAACATAGTGAAACTCTGTCTCAAAAAACCCCCCAAAACTCTCTTCTTGCAGTACATAAGCTAATATGAGGGGGGAGTAGAGGAAGAAGTTAGAGGGGAGGAGGGGGGGATGGGGGTCACAGTGTATGGCACACCTCTGGGGCTGGGACACAATTATAAGGAGGACTTTATCTAACAAATGCAATCAGTGTAACCTACTTCTTTGTTCCCTCAATGAATCCCAAACAATAATAAAAAATAATTTTTTTAAATAAAATGGAAAAACTCTCTTCTCTTTTCTGAGCCCAGAAGTTTCTGTTCATTTTTTAATCAGAGACTTGAGTTCTCTCAGTTTTCTGGTCACTTTTTCAATCATCCCCCTGGTTGGGGGAGAGGGGACGTAGGGAGGGGTGCTTGCTTGAGGACCTAATTAAATTGAATTTTGCTAAACAACAAAAAAAAATCTCCTCTAGAGAGAAATTATATCACTGTTTGTGAGCAGAAGCAGCTGTCAGCAATTATGTTTTAAATAGCAGGGTTTATTTTGTGTGATATGCATAGTTTATAAAAACCCACTTGTATTGGAGAAGCTAGGCCAGTTATGAACTTGAACGAGAACAAGCCACGTTCAAGCCCACCTTCTGCAATCTGTGTTAGGCCAAAAGGGCATTGTCCTTGTCTCCCTTTATTCTAGCCCTGCTGGTGTGCCCATTGTTTGAGCCACCCCTGTCACTTGGCAGCTGGCCTCAGCACTGGGAGCAAACCTTAGACCCAAATTTTAACTTAAGAATGAATGGGCCTATGACTCTATTAGCCAAGAACTCGCTCCCTAAATTTCCTCACAAGAATTTCCAATCTAGGTGTCTCTTAAAACAGGATGAAGCTGTCTTCTGAGTTCATCTGAGAGGGAGAACATGTGTGTTCTTGTTTTTCCAGAGGCCTGACTCAGCTCCGCTTCCTGGGAACACAAGGGGGAAAACCCAGCTGGAAACTCCACCTCTCCTTCCTCCTCTGCCCACTCCCCTTTTCATTCTCAACTGCCTCCTCCTCCCCCTTCCCACAGCGGTTCTCAGCCTGTGGGTTGCACCCCTTTGGACTGTATTAAAGGTTCGCGGCATTAGGAAGGTTGAGGACTGCTGTCCCAGAGGGCCTATTCCGTCTGGGCCCAACTCTGCACTGTTGAAGAGGCCCCTTCCCAAGGACAGCTGGACCATCCAGATGCCAGGGGCAGGGGAGGGCAGGAGTAAAGGAGGACACTGGAGCCACAAGGATAGAGCCCCTGTTTGGCCACTGTTTGGCTGAGTGAGCATAGTCATGGGTTAGTTCCTGACTTCCAAAATAGAACCTTTGCACCCTCTCAGACACTATAAACAGGCACTTTTATCTCATTTACTTCCTCTTGTTCTTTCTCTCTTTTATACACATTCTTTCTCCCCTATTTTCCTGATTATAAAATAAAAACATGGCTTGGCGCCTGTGGCTCAACAGGCTAAGGCGCCAGCCACGTACACCTGAGCTGGCGAGTTCGAATCCAACCCGGGACCACCAAACAACAATGACGGCTGCAACCAAAAAATGGCCTGGCGTTGTGGCGGGCGCCTATAGTCCCAGCTACTTGGGAGGCAGAGGCAAGAGACTCACTTGAGCCCAGGAATTGGAGGTTGCTGTGAGCTGTGATGCCACG
>CAUYON010087881.1:0-16964 GCA_963573935.1 Arctocebus calabarensis
AAATTCCTTCTGCAGTCCCCTCATTCCCTTTTTTTTGAGACAGAGCCTCAAGCTGTCACCCTGGACAGAGTGCTGTGGCATCACAGCTCACAGCAACCTCCAATTCCTGGGCTCAAGCGAGTCTCTTGCCTCTGCCTCCCAAGTAGCTGGGACTGCAGGTGCCTGCCACAACACCCGGCCGTTTTTTGGTTGCAGCTGTCATTGTTGTTTGGCGGGCCTGGGCTGGATTTGAACCCACCAGCTCAGGTGTACGTGGCTGGCGCCTTAGCCTGCTGAGCCACAGGCGCCGAGCTGCGTTACCTTTTCTTGATTTCACTCTTTTGCATTGTCTGGTCGCCCCTCTTCTTATTTATGTGCAGGGGCCTTCATAAGGCCTGAGAATGCTGGCTGTCCTCATTGTAGCTTGCCTTCTTCCTTTCTGCCTCTGTCCAAATAGACCCTGCTTGTCACTACTCTGGATTCTATAACCTCTATCATTCTAGGTAGTTCCCTTGAGTTTGGAGCAATCTATAGGAAATGAATGATAGAGTCTTTATCCTCATTATTTACCTTTTTTAAAAAAAATAAATAACACTTAATGAGGGCCCATAGCTGTCGGGCAGTTGGGGGACCAGAGTAACACACGTGACAACTTCAGGGCTGACCAGCCATGCCTGAGCTCAGATAAGGGACAGGCTATATTAGAGAGGAGCAGAGTTTGGAAAAGGAGAGCCTACAAATGAGCTCTGAAGGGTGGCTAGGGTTTAGATAGGCAGAGATGAGTTGAGAGGGGACAGCATGGGCAGGCCATGCTGGAGTGTGTGCCAGGATAGTGGTGTCAAGCCTGCCAGAGCAGAGGGCTTATGGGGGAAATGCCTTTGAATAGAATGAAGACAGCCTCTACACACCTCTGAGTCATCACTGCTATGAAGAACTATGAATGTTATCATTAAGGTTCTTTTGAATGCCAGCGAAAGAAACCCAGTGAAGGTAAAGGGGATGTTTACTGTAAGTCTCATGGTATCTGGAAAACTCTTGACACCAAGGTTGCCTTTTTCCTTTCCAAATGGCCTCCTTCATCCTCTGCTCCCAGCTCCCCTCTCTGCAGACCTGCCCCATCTGCAAGCTTACCTGTTTTCCCAGAGTCACCTTCTCAATCTATGTGACCTCTTTGCTCCATGACTCATCTACTCACTGTCCCAATTCCCAGGTTCTGAAAGAAGAATCTGACTGGTCCAAATCTGCAAAGCCAGAGGGAATTATTTGTTTTGGGGTTTCCTTTCTTATTGACAATAAACTTCCCATTTTGTGAAAGTCTGTTGTATAGTTTTATCCTTTGCGCCATTGAGGAAGCTAAGTTTTGACCTTAAGCTTCTTGATGTTTACTTTGATGGTGGTCCATTGTGGTGGTCAGTGTTGAGAATGGGTCTAAGTATTTTCTATATGGCTTGTCTTGTGGTGAATCTCCTCAGTGCTTGTCTATCTGTAAATAATTTGATTTCTCCATCAATTTTGAAGCTTACTTTAGCAGAATACAGTATTCTGGCTGAAAATTGTTTTGTTTAAGAATGTTGCAGATGGGCTTGGCGCCTGTGGCTTAACGGGCTAAGATGCCAGTCATGTACACCTGAGCTGGCGGGTTCAAATTCAGCCCAGCCTGCCAAACAACAATGAGGCTGCAACCAAAAAATAGCCAGGTGTTGTGGCGGGCACCTGTAGTCCCAGCTACTTGGGAGGCAGAGGCAGGAGGCTCGCTTGAGCCCAGGAATTGGAGGTTGTTGTGAGCTATGATGCCATGGCACTCTACCCAGGGTGACAGCTTGAGGCTCTGTCTCAAAAAAAAAAAAGAATGTTGCAGGTGGATGACCATGTTCTTCTGGCTTGGAAGATTTCAGTTGAAAAGTCTGCTGTCATCCTGATGGCTCTGCCTCTGTCGGTCAGTTGGTGCTTACTCCTGGCTGCTTGCAGAATTTTTTCTTTCATGTTGACTTTGGACAGTTTCATCACAATGTGTCTTGGAGAGGTTCTATTTGAGTTAAGGTGACCCAGGGTTTGATATTCATCTGAAAGTAGTGTGTCAGGCTCTTTAGCAAAACTTGAGAAGTTTTCATTTATGATAGTCTCCAATAGGGCTACCATTCTTTTGGGATAATCTTCCCTTTCAGGAATCCCTATTATTCATATATTGAATGCTTCATGAAGTCTTGTAGATCTCTAAGTGCCTGATCTACTTTCTCTCTCTTCTTTTCTGCTTCTTTAACTGCCTGGGTTAACTCTAAAACTTTATCCTCTAGCTCTGAGGTTCTTCCTTCTCCGTGGTCTAACCTAGCTTTTATATTTTCTAGTGCATCTGCACATTCCCTGATTGTCTCCTTCATTTTCTTAAGCTCCACCACCTAGTTTTGATACCTTCTACTGCATCTTTACATTCTCTGATTGTTTCTTTCATTTCCTTAAGCTCCACCATATCCTTTCTATAGTCTACATATCTCTTATCTGACTTTTGGTTCTGTCTTTTCATTTGCTCATCCATTCCTTTTATTTTCTTTATCATCCATATTTTAAATTCCCTTTCAGTCAAGTCCATTAATTCTTTATAGGTGAAGTCTTCTGCAGTAGCTGCCTCATGGTCCCTTGTGGAAGTTCCCCTGTTTCAGTTTTTAAGTTGCCTAAATTTTTCTGTGGTTCTTCCTCATGTGTTCTTTCTTCTTGTTCACCTCCTTGTCCTCCTTTGTTCTTTCTCATTGCCTCCTTTGTGTCAAACAGAAGTCCTTGCTCTTGACCACAGTATGTTGCAATATATTGCCAGGACACCAGGTGGTGCTGTGTTTTTTTAGAAGACAGTGAGCACAGCAAGCAACCTCTATGATCCTTATTACAAACTTTGTTGCCTTCATTGATGGCCTTATTGTTTCCTGAGCATTCAGACACTGCTGGGTTGGGATCTTAAAGCTCACAAGAATCCTTGAAGGGGAAAGTCTCACAGTGCACCCTACTTTAGTTTCCATGGGGTGCAGGAGTCCCTCAGCCTGTCCCAAGAGTGGAGTTTTGATCCAAGCAGGCAGAATTAAGATGGCCATGCTTTAAGCCCCTGCTACGATCTTCTCACACCTTCCCAGAATAGCAGCTCTTTGGCCTCTGAGACCTTCTCAGTATGGCTGCCTCACCAGCCACCAAACCTATGGCAAATCCACTCCAACCAGCATTCAAATCTGGTTGCCATATACTGTTTGAGTCTTCCTACTCTTTCAAGCTTTCCACTCAATGCACAAGCTTCCCCCAACAACTGAAAACTCCAAAAGGACTTTCTCCCATCCCAGACCTCTGTAGGGGGGCCAACAGATCCCAGCCAATTGCAATCACTTGCCTAATTCATCAGATTTTCACCACTCCATATCATATGCTGTATCCAGCTCCTCTGTGTGCTTCCTGAGCTATGACTGTAGATAAGGTCTTCACACCACATATGGCTGGGTTCTCTCTTTTTATCCAGTCATTCTAGAGCTCAACTGAACAATCCTTCTGGTCCACCATCTTGCTCCACAATGAACTTCTCAAGGAAAGAGCCTGTGACTCTTTTCTTCATCATTGTATCTCTAGTACTTGGCACAGAGCTTGGTGCATCATTGGTCTTCAAAAGATATACACTGTACAAATGAATGGAAGTTTACAGACAGACTGTGTTTAGCCAGGCAGCTGTGGGTATGGGAGAGGGTGGGCTCAGGAGGGCAAGAAGGGTTAGGGGCACAAGGAATTTCCCTTGTAACACCTATGGGCATAGCCATGGTGATTGACCACTCTAGTGTTCAGAAAAATCATTAGAACTTATTGAATTTCTGGTTGGTTGTCATAAAGCCCAGCTCTAAACTTCCAGCTTAATTTTAGCAGCTATCTTTAGTTCAGAATTTTCCAATGCAAAACTGTCCACTCCTTGACTGGTCTTCCCCTACATCTAAAATTTCATGAATTTTTCACTTACAGAATGGCATGCCTCTATCTTTGAAAAGTCCTGTTTGCTCCTTGACTGGCCTTCCCCTACATCTAAAATTTCATGAATTTTTCACTTATGGAAATGACATGTCTCTATCTTTGAAAAGTCATAAATCATAATGGCAAAGCAAAAAAAAAAGTTATAAATGATACATGAGCCACGAGTCCTGTCTGCATCGAGGACTCAAGAGAGTGATCCCCTCTCCAGGCCCAAGAGGGAGCAAGGAGCCTCTTCTTTCTCTATGACCAGGAGGAGAACAAGGGCTATCGGCATCCTCCACCTCTCTGCAGGTCAAATCTGATGGGAACAGAACAAAGGGCCTTTGAGAGACTAGTAACAGGGTAAGGAAGCAAGCTCTCTGGTTTTAGTATGTCTGTCTCCTTCTACATCTTATAGAATCTAAAACCTTCATCTTCATCTTCCAACCATTCTTTGGTGGTTCATTTCACAATTAGCCAGAGTAACACCCATAATGCACTGGTGTAAGTTTTGTGCTCCGGTTTATGTTCTGGTTTTGCTAAATCAGAATATTCTGGCTCTGGCTTATCTCTCTAGATGGCTGCTGTACACCCTAGCCCTACACTCCACAACTCACTAGCATCCCTCTCCTTTGCTTTATATCTGCCCACATCCATTTCCCCACCATCTGCCCTGCACCTCTCTAGGAGTATATAATAGGGTCACACGTAGAGGTTCCTTGGCCACTACTGACACAATAATATTACACTATCCCTGTAGCCTTTCAGACAAGCCTTGGGGAGATGGGCAGCCCAAGGTTCCAGAGTCATCTTCTCAACCTATGTGACCTCTCTCCCCATTCCCCTCTGTCTGTCCCTCTCCTGGCAGCACAGCCTGGGGATAGCTATGCTGAGCTCCCCACACCCACTTCTGTCCTGTTGCCTTAGCAACAAGACTGAAAAAGTTGAGTTTCCTGGTATCCAAGGTTACCCTGTGTTCAGACTACGGCTACATGCTATCCGTGCGTATGGATCTACAGTTGCTCAACAAGAGGAGATTTTACTTGTGTGCAGGTGTATGGAGGTGACACATCAACTCTGAGTCTGATGATGAGATTTCCTTTCATTTGTGTAACTGGAACTCAGGGTTTTAACTAGGAACCTGGGTCCGCTGTGCAATGTTCAATGTGACTTCCTCTGATCAACAGAGAGAGAGCTCCCCTTCTTGCTCCCTGAGGGTAAGGGAAGTAGGTCCTTAATGGAAGGAGGAGGAGGGGCAGGGATTAAAAGAGAGGGCAAATGTTTTGTTTTGTTTTGTTTTTGCTGAGTTAACTGGATTTCTGAAACAAAAAGAAGGGGCATCTTAGTACATTCAAGTTCAAAGCCCTGGGTGCTGGTTCTGCGGGTCTCACAAACTTTCTCCTACAAGCAGCCAGGGATCAAGCTTCTAGTTCAAGGGGCACATGTAGCCCACTCCCCATAGCGGGATCTGAGCAGAGGAAGCAGGCCTCACATGGGGTGCCCTGGGGCCGCATCCTGCTCTCTCCTGCAGACTGGAGCTCTCAGCCCAGCTCAGACACTCAAGTTCCTCAGGTGCCTGGGCCTGGTTCAGGGCTGCTGGTTCCTACCTTGGCTCACTGCTCAGGGCTAAAGCAGTTTCATGGGCAACTCACATGATCCTGCAAAAATCCGAGGATGAGGAAGGAATGAATGGTTTATTTTAAATTGCGCCAACAGGAACCTTGGGCAGCACACTGATGGAACCTTGGCAGAGCCTGGTGCACATGTTCCAGGGCCTGGGACCTCCCTCTCTTGGGCTCTAAATGCCATAACCTGGGACTGTGGTGCTGCTGCAGGTAATTCAGGCATCTCACTGAGAAGGGGCCCTTGCATACTGGTGTTCTCTCAGAGAGATTGGAAGAAATGAAAACAATCCTGTTGGCTCTAAAATTAAAGTTTTCAATCAAAAGTTAAGATTACCGTGACAATATTTCCCAAACTAAAAAAGTAGGACAGGTGGTCTGACCAAAGACTCTTTCTAATTTCTGAATTTGATTTTATAGAAAAGAAAGCTCACAAAAATGACATCTCTCAGGCCAGGAGCAGAGGCTCACTCCTGTAATCCTAGCACTCTGGGAAGCTGAGGCGGGTGGATTGCTTGAGCTCAGGAGGTAGAGACCAGCCTGAGCAAAAGTGAGACCTTGTCTCTAAAAATAGTCAAGCATTGTGGTGGGTGCCTATAGTCACAGCTCTGGGGAGCCTAAGGCAGGAGGATTGCTTGAGCCCATGAGTTTGAGGTTGCTATCAGCTATGATGCCATGGCATTCTACCCAGAGCAACAAAGTGAGACTCTGTCTAAAAAAAAAAAATCCATCTCTCATTCAGTTATGCATTTAACAAGCTGCTGTCAGTAGAAAATATAAAATTACTTGAATCAGGATTCTCCTAGAAAGTTCAGACAATCGTGAGTGTATTAATGGTGCAAAATGGTATATAGCCATGCTTATTAATTTTTTTAATTCACATGCTCTTTTTCTTTCAAGAAGATTAAAGTGATTTTTAAACAATTTCAATTAATCCTTCGGCAAACATTGTAACAAGTTTAAAAGAAATTCATAACTTGATTAGACTTTTAAGAAACCTGACAGAACTAATATTTTAAAAGAATATAGAATTCTCACTGTTAATTATATATTTTTTAAAAATGCAGATTCAGAAATTAGTAAAGTCAACAGTTAAAACTTGAGAAAATGTGACCTTTAATTTATAGATCATCATTCTTTTTCAAAAGCTTCGGAAGGAAATTTTATACTAGTTTTTTCTGGTCTCCTTTCAAGAAAGTTTGAGAAATATTTAATAAACATGCAGATCAGGCAAATGTCTGTAATTTCTTTCTTTTTTTTTTTTTGTAGAGACAGTCTCACTTTATCACCCTTAGTAGAGTGCCGTGGCGTCACACAGCTCACAGCAACCTCTAACTCCTGGGCTTAGGTGATTCTCTTGCCTCAACCTCCTGAGTAGCTGGGACTATAGGCGCCTGCCACAACGCCTGGCTATTTTTCTGTTTTGCATTTGGGCCGAGGCCAGATTTGAACTTGCCACCTTTGGTATGTGGGGCGGGCGCCCTACTCGACGAGCCACAGGCGCCGCCCAAATGTCTGTAATTTCTAAGAATGAGATTGTAAATTCTTTGCCACCAGAGTTACCGGAAGAAGAAAAGCTGGTGAGAACTGTGTGCCAAGAACTTCACTTAACAAGAATTGGAAATAATGAAATTTTAGTATTAATTTGGTTAAGCTACACTCCAGAAACACGGGAAGAACAGTAGTCATCTCATTTCTTACAGACTTTTAAAATTAATAAAAGCCTAATTGCAGTACAATTTTAGTACATTTTATATTGCTTGTAAAATTATAATTATACAAATATAAAAATAGCTTTTGTTATTTGAATTCTCTCATTTTTTGTTGCTCTTGGGACCGTTTATCCTCAAACATAAACCTAAGTACCTTTAAATTACCTATTTTACAACATCAACAAAATTAAGCTCCTTGTTTGGCTGGAGCATTTTGCAAGAAAACATTCTTAAGATTTAATAAATGTTTCACAGATTTGAAGAGAATGGAAATACAGAATCACACAAAATGGGATTTGTATTCTCTCTGCAGGTGATTATTAAGAAAATAGTATGAAAACTCAGAACCCTAATAAATGTTTATGGAAGCTAAAGCTCCATAGGGCATCTCCACCCTAAACACATGTTTGTTTTTATTTAACCTTTAAAGCTGTAAATTACCAACCTTCAAGTTTAGTGTCATTCGTCGTCACAAGTTCAGATTTTCAATTTCCTCTCACTTTGGACACGTGTCTGAAACTTATTTCCATAAATATTGAGCAACTCACAAAGTGTCCATGGGCACATTTTGTGTAGATAGTTGCTTCTTCTCCTGCACCTGACTGGTGTTTTGAGCAGGTGACACATAAACTTTTCTGGAGTCCAGGTCTGCAGTAATTAAACTGCTTACTGGTAAAACAACACTCCAGAGTGAAAGCTGGTACAAAATGTAACTGGGTTGAATTGGATTCAAGAAACAACTACCAGATTTGCCCAGATTTGACTCTATTACACACACAACCAACCACAGTGAAAATGGGTCATAAACACAGCTTGCATTACAGAGCCAGCCAGATTTTGGGCACCGCTCCAGGCTCTTTCTTTCCCTCCTCACTTTATCTTTGGCCAAGCTCCACACTAGCACAACCGGACCTTTGTTCTGCTGCCCACCCAGCAAAATCAATAGGGCTTCCTATTCTTGGGTTTTTTTCTCCATCTGCTTAAAAGCCTCCCCCTTCCTCCTGCTTCTAAATCAAGATTCAAGCAGTGGGCAGCAGCTCTTGCTACTAGAACTTGAACTTGAAGGATGGAAGAGAAAATAGAATTAAGTTGACTTTGGGGGTGTTAATTAAAGTCAATCCTGGATGGAATTAAGGGTCTGAATGTCCCGGTTCTCTCTGTTCCCTTCCCAGCGCTCTCCTGCCCCATATTCTGCTCATATTGCTGTGACACCTGGTTTCCTGACATGCTGTTGTAGTGCTAGCTTCTTGACAGACTCTTTGCTCAGTGCATTCATTCTTTCCAGTCTGTACTTCTGAGCTCAGTTGATCATTTGTTACTCAGCTCAGAACATTTATTGATCTTTTGCTATGGGCCAAGGCATTGTGCTGAAGGTGCCAAGACCCGCTCATAAAAGTAGTCAACCAATTATCAGTATTTTATAGCAACTAGTTTTGTGTTCTAGGTGCCATTTTACAGCATAGAAAAGAACAGCCTTCAGGAAGTTTACAATCCTGCACTGGAGCCTGGATCCCAGGGTCCTAAATTATACACCTACGTTACATGCTATGTGAAATCAGTGCTAGGAAGAAAAACAACCCAGGGAAGGGAGACGGCTCGGCAATTTTGAACTGGACAGTTAGGGATAACTTCAGTGTAAGGATGACTTTGTGTAAAGGCCTAAGTGAGGTGAAGGTGTGGATGTGGATGTGTGGTGTGATGATAATTTTATGTGTCAGCTTGCCTGGGTTAAGGGATGCTAAAATAGCTAATAAAACAATATTTCTGGATGCTTCTGTGAGGGTATTTTCTCTTTTACCTTTTTATGAGACAGAGACTCACTTTGCTGCCCAGGCTAGAGTGCCACAGCATAAGCTTAGCTCGCAGCAACCTCAGACTCCTGGGTTCGAGTTCTCCTTCTGCCTCAGCCTCTATCCAGGGTAGCTAGGATTACAGATGCCTGTCATAACACCCGGCTATTTTTTTTTTTATCTTCTGTTTTTTAGTAGAGGCAGGGTCTTCCTTTTGCTCAGACTGGTCTCAAACTCCTGAGCTCCTAAACTCAAGTGATCCTCCTGTCTCGGCCTCCCAGAATGCTAGTATTACAGGCGTGAGCCTCCACGCCCAGCTGTGAGAGTGTTTTTGAAAGGGAGTACCCTTTGAATCAATAGGCTGACTAAAAAGATCTTCCCTCAACAATGCGGGCAGGCATCCCACCCACTGAGAGCCCCAGTAGAACAAAAAGGCAGAGAAAGAGTGAATTTGCTCTTGGCTTGACCTGGAAAATCCATTGTCTCCTACCTTCAACAATTGGAGCTCCTGGCTTTTGATTTGTTCGATTCTGTGGCTTTTTGCCTTGAACTGGAAGTTACTTTGTCAGACTCCCTGGTTCTAAGCCTTTCAGATTTGGACTAAATTACACCAGAGATGCCCAACCTTTTTGGCCCCAGTTTCACGGAAGACAATCTTTCCTTGGGGCTGGGGATGGTGCACTGGGGGAGGGGAGTCTTCTGTACAGCTCAGTTCCTAACAAGCCATAGACCGGTACCAGTCCAAGCCCTTGGGTTGAGGACTGCAGAATTACACCACCAGGTTTCCTGGTTTTCCAGACAGCAGATGATGGGACTTCTTGGCCTCCATAATTGTATTGGCCAATTTCCAAAATGAATCTCTTTTTACATATCTGTTGGCTCTGTTTCTCAGGGGAACCCTAATTAATACACTGGGGTAGAGCCATCTAGTCAGAGGGAATAGCCACACAGAGGCCCTGAGGCAGAAGCATGCCTGTTGCTAGATATGCTCTGACATCAGCGGGAAAGCCAGTGGCGCGTCACATCTGCTGCAGGGGGAGCAGCAGGAGATGAGATCAGAGCGGGGACAGGATGGGGGGCAGATCACATAGGCATTATAACTCTGAGGGGGGGGTCTGAAGGCTTAGAGCAGAGAGTGACTAGTGGGGCTGGGGCAGGGATAGGAGGCTGTTGCAGCAGTGCTATGGGCCAGAGGTGGTGTGGGGCAGGGTGGGGGTCTGGATATATATGATGTGTGGGGAGAGCTGACAGGACTTGCTATGTGGAAAGCATACACAGAATGTGAGTAGAAGAAGGAAGGTGTGGCACTAGAGTTTTAGACCTGAAATCTGGAAAATTAAGAATCTAATAAGAATCACCTGCCCTCAGACAGCTCACGGTGTAATGTGGGACTTTGGCAAAGGGCTGACCTGCCATCACGGAGTAGGTGCTGTGGGAGAGGTTGGTACAGGTGCCAGGCAGAGTCTGGGTGCCAGAGGATGTGCTGAGGGGTGAGTCCTGGGCGGAGTAGGAATTGCCAGGCTGGCAAGACTGGGGAGGACATTCTAGATTGAGAACCCAAGGAAAGGCAGGATGTGCTCAGGAGACAGTGAGTCAACCAGCAAGCCTGGGGCAGGGGAGGAAGTGGCCACCAATGAGTTCCAAGAACCAGTGTGGCTTCGGTGCTGCCAGACGGACCCAACAGCTCTCCCCAGCCCCTCTGTCTGACATCTCACCATGGTGGAGCAGCGGAGTCCGCGTCTTCTCCATCTCTTTTGCAGCTGGTAGTGGCCATGTGGCACCATTCTGCCAAGGACAGTAAGCCTCTGTCTCCTGGAGGTTTGCAGGAGGAACGTGCTGTGCTCTCCTGCCGAAGGACACAGTCACGGTTGCTGGACAGGAGCTCTTCCTACTTGGCAGAGGTGCGTCCTGCAGAGTGTGGCCAACAGCACACGGCCCGGAAGTGGGTAAACGCAGCAGGGAAGGAGCGGGAAGTGGGAAGTTGGGAAGAGCATGGCTCTTTGCGGAGAGTGAGCTGCCACAGCTCTGGGCACCTGCTTCCACACTTCTTGTTATGTGAAATATTAATCATTAGATGTCCACTTGCTTAAGCCTCTGCTGGGTGGATGCTTTGTAAGTGCCCAAAGTATTCCTCAGTAAGGAGCAAGGTCTTCTAGACCTCGCAGGGTTGCTCTGACTTGTGGGCAGTGGAGAATCACCATTTAAGGGGAGTGATGTGACCTGATTTCTATCTTAGAAAGATCCCTCTGGTACCACATGGAGACCAACTGGACATGGGAAGCTCCTGTCCAGTGAAGCTCAAGGTGGGCCTGAGCGGAGTATTGGGGGCCCTTCTCGCCCTTTCTGGTCTGGCCACCAGGCTCCCAGCTCTCTGCATTGTCCTTCCTTATAGCCCCTCGGCTGATCCTGGGCTTTCCATCAGGCTCTCTGGGGCAGCTACCTAGCAGCCACCTTGTTTATGTTCCTTTCTCCTCTAAAACTTATGACCATTCTTGGATTCTGGTCACACCTGTCCAGTGATTGGTAGAGCTGTGTGGGCCAGTAGGCCCTTCTTAGGGGTCAAAGGGTCTGATTCTAGGCCAGGTCCTGCCTTCATTGAACTGAGGAGCCTTGAATAAGTTGCTCTAAACTCTGCAGGCCCTGATTCCTTTACTCGAAAATCAGGGATGTAGAAATGGAAGGTCTCTTGCTGCTCTAATATCCTGTAATCCTAGGACATTGTGCCCTAACTAGCAGTCAAACGGCAGCTGTCAACATGGCCAACTGGGAGGGATCTCCTAGAAGCTCACTGCCCCCAAATACCCTTTGTGTCTGCAGACCCAGCCTTAGTGATCTCATTCTTCCAGGTCCTGAAGACCTTTAGACCTCCCGTACTTCCCTGTTAATGTGTAAATTCTCCTGGAGAGGACATGCTTCAATCTCTACCAACTGGTTGGGGAGGAAAAGAAAAGGGAGGGACTTAACGAAAATTTATAAAAATTGCCTACTATGGGAGGAATATAAGGGTATGAAGGGGAAAGGAGAGTGACTGGAAATGTCCAGAACTAGACTATCTTGCTTAGAAAACCCTTGGCCACTGAGCTGTCATCACAGCCAATGCTCTATGTGAGCCCCTGGGCCACTGCCACTCCTTCCTGGCTCACACCTCAATGGTTCTTCAAGCCTCTTCCTACCTTGCCCTCCCTCCCTACTTCCCACTGCCCATCTGAGATAACCCATTCAGGTGACAACATTTGCATTTCTTTTCAAGGCCTTGGGATGTCTACCAAGTGTGTGTTTGTTTGTTTGTTTGTTTATTTATTTATTTATTTATTTATTTATTTATTTATATTTATTGAGACAGAGCCTCAAGCTGTCACCCTGGTTAGAGTGCTGTGGCATTGCAGCTCACAGCAACCTCCAATTCCTGGGCTCAAGCGAGTCTCCTGCCTCTACCTCCCAAGTAGCTGAGACTACAGGCGCCCGCCGCAATGCCCGGCCATTTTTTGGTTGCAGCCGTCATTGTTGTTTCACGGGCCCGGGCTGGATTCAAACCTGACAGCTCAGGTGTACGTGGCTGACGTCTTAGCCCGCTGAGCCACAGGCGCCGAGCCTAAGTGTTTATATTTTTAAAGAGAGAGGTTATACAAGATGTTGGCAGGAGGGAGGATTTTTCCTTTGAATGATTCCATGCCCCCATCTTCCAGTGCAAATACCACTTAAGTCTCCCAACCCACCAGCTGAATGATGTGACAGCCTGGCCTAGGGTAGACCTTGGAAGAGCCAGCAGAGGCCTTAGTCCCAGGTGGAGCCTCTGAAGTCCAAGAAGAACAGTGATGGAAGTGGAAGACCCCGTGTGCCAAAAGCTGGGCAAGTCTTGACCATGGGCGGCTCTTCCATGCTTCCTTAAGCACTATCTGCACTCAGGGGAAGCAAGAAAAGGAGTTAGAGCAGCTTCTAATCCTTGCCCTTGCCCATTGAAGTGGTTTCCCTGTTGCATAACTAATTATCACAAACTTAGCCTCCTAAGAGGATTCCAGTTTGTCATCTTGGAATTTCTGTAGATTAGCAGTTTGGCCATGGCAGAGCTGAGTTTTCCTCTCGGTCTCACAAGGCTGAGGTCAAGAGGTCTGCAGGGGCTATAGTCTCAGCCAGAGCTCGGAGGCCTCTACTTAACTCACTCAAGTTGTTGACCGAATTCAATTCTCCCAGTTTTCTTGCTATCTGCCAGCAAGTGTGGCTGTCAACTCCTAGAGGGGTCTCTTAGATCTGCACTCCTGACCCCCACAGGCAGTTCACAATATGGCAACAGTTTGCTTCCTTGTTGGAGGTCACCGAACAAATCTCTGTCACCAGTGGGCAAAAATGAAGCTGTCCATAACACAGAGTAAGGGCAGGAGCGACCGTCCCATTGCATTCCCAGGCCCTACTCACATAAGGAAAAGGGATGTCATGGGGCATGTCCATCAGGGATGGGACTCTGGGAGCTCTTGGATCCTGGACATATTCCCCTCACCCCCCACCCCTCACCCCTCTCCTTCTCCTATTCTTCTCCTTCTGTTTCCTCTCTGCACTCTTTTAAGATTTAGTGTCTAGGTCCTTTCTACCTCTGGAACAGTGTTTTTCAACCTTTTTTTTTTTATCTCACAGCACATTTGAACCTATAAACTTCCACAGGACACTTAAATTATGTTGATCAAAAAAAGAACAACAACAAAAAAAACCAATACACTTAACTGTGCTTTGAACGTCTTTTGAAAATAATTTAATTAATGATCTTTAAAAGTTTTTATAGCACACCTAAGATCCTCTGATGGTACACTGGTTGAAAATCACTGCTCTAGAAGAATGTAAATCATATTCAAGAATAGGAATTTTGTTGTCCCAAGGGAATTTGAATTGAACCAAAAGACTTTGAACAGAATTGAACTTCCCTCATTGGCTAATCTGAAGCTCACCAGATTTGTTTATCAAACCGTAGGATTCACTATGTTCTACTATTAAATGCTTTTTATACAAAAAAAAATTTTTTTTTTTGAGACAGAGCCTCAAGCTGTCGCCCTGGGTAGAGTGCCATGGCTTCACAGCTCACAGCAACCTCCAACTCCTGGGCTTAAGCGATTCTCCTGCCTCTGCCTCCCAAATAGCTGGGACTACAGGTGCCCACCACAACACCTGGCTATTTTTTGTTTGCAGCCATCATTGTTGTTTGGTGGGCCTGGGTTGGGTTTGAACCTGACAGCTCAGGTGTATGTGGCTGGTGCCTTAGCTGCTTGAGCCACAGGTGCCGAGCCTATACGAGATTTTATTTAATTTCTTCAACATTTGTATGAGGGGAGCATTGGTGTTGCCATTTTATAGATGAAGAGTCTGAGACTCAAAAGAGATTCACTGAGGCTCATAGAGCAGCAAGCAGAAGAGATAAGACTTTCCAAGGCCCTGCTCTTAACTATTGTGCCATAGTGCCTCTGGACCTTACTTCACCAAGTTTGGGTGGGGCACAGGATAAGAGGTACCAAAGCACGTCTCGAATGGCAGTCCTCCATTCCACTAAACAGGAAACTGCACTGTCTTCTGAAGCCACCACATCTTTGACTTCTCTCTTCACAACCCATGGTGTCTGACATTTGGATTTTGGATTTTTTTTTTTTTTTTTGAGGCAGAGTTTCACCCTATCAACCTGGGTAAAGTAAAGTGCCCTGGCATCATCATAGCTCACAGCAACCTCAAACTCTTAGGCTCAAGTGATCCTTTTGCCTCAGTTTCTTCTGTTTTTGGTAGAGATAGAGTCTCACTCTTGCTGAGGTTGGTCTTGAACTCCTGAACGCAAGCCATCTGCCTACCTTGGGGCCTCCCAGAGCACTAGGCTTATAAGTGTGAGCCACTGTGGATGTCTAACATTTGAAACAGCCTTGAGCCATCTTCATTAGAAACATAACTTTGAATAAGAGAATAATTTAAGCCTCAGAAGCCAGAAAGAAGAGACTATGTATGGGTTAAACTCAAGGCGGAACTGCCAGCACTTAGAACTCTCATCAATTTCGTGTAGAAATCAATGGGGGATGAGACCGAAACACCGACAGGCCCTAAGCAAAAGGCTTGGGCCCAGGTCCCAGGCCTCGGCAGGGGTCAGTGACAGCTTGGCACAGGTTCTTCAGAACTGACCTCTTGATTTGTTGCTGCCAGGAATTTGGCCAAGGCTTACAAAGGAGGCAGGAAGCTATTGGCCCCAAATGGCCACATTGCTTTGTTTTAGAATCTTTGTCAACTCGTGTGGACTGAGGAAGTACTCCTGAAAGCCTGGTGAGTTTGTCAGGGGAGCCACTCTGTACTGGAGCAAAAGCACAGGCCCTCCCCAAGGGAGCAAGCTTAATCACCTGCTTTGCCATGGAATGGGTGTTTGACTCATGGAAGCTTTTTACCCTTTCTGAGCCTCAGTTTTCTTATCTGTAAGCTAGGGGTGTGAAACTGACCTGGGGGAGGATTTACATGAGACAGTAAATCCCTTAGCACACAAAAAAGCACCCGCCCTGTACTAAATGTCTGGTAGGGACAGCTGCTGTCCTGTTGCTTTGCAGCTGGGCCCTTCCTGCCCTGTCCTGTCTGCCCTGTTCTAGCAGCGGCACCTCCTTCCACCAGTGGCATCGTGGTCAAGTTGCAGCCTGGAAGTATCACATCTTCTAAGAAACTTTTAATTAGGAGATACTCTTAACTTTGCCTGGGGTGGCAGAGAAGCACCTGGTATGAGGGGATGTTTCAGAGCCACACCAATGGGTGCGTAGGAGTGAGCAAAGTCAGAGAGCGCGCAGAGGTGCTCAGGGATGAGGGGGCAGCCTGCGTGATGGCCCGGAAGTGAGGAACTGTGTGTTCCATGGGCTTTGCAGAACTTAAGTCCCTTATGTTTTACCTGCCCCGATGACTAGAGAAATGCATGTAGGAGCTTAAAACACACCTGTGATCATCACTTAGAGTTTGTGTATGTGAATGTGAGACAGACACACTCAGAGTTAAACACAGTATTTTAAGGCACTCAGAGTTAAACACAGTATTTTGAGGCAAGACCCTCCAATAGTTCAGTGATGCTTCTACTCTTAGGAATCAGAACCTCTTTACAAACTGTGACTGAGAGTGGGATGCCCTCTGCTTCTTTGATGAACCTCCTTGGGAAAAATACTCCCACTGCATTTTGTTTTTATTTTTATTATTTATTTATTTATTATTATTATTAGTTTGAGACAGAGTCTCATTATCTTACTCTTGGTAAAGTGCCATGGCGTCACAGCTCACAGCATCTTCAAACCCTTGGGCTTAAGAGATTCTCTTGCCTCAGCCTCCCAAGTAGCTGGGACTACAGGTGCCTGCCACAACACCTGGCTATTTTTTTTTTTTTTTTTGGTGCAGTTATCATTGTTTAGCAGGCCTGGGCCGGGCTCAGACACGTTAGCCTTGGTGTATGAGGCCAGTGCCCGACTCACTGAGCTACAGGTGGTGAGCCTTCCACTGCTTTTTTTTTTTTATTGTTGGGAATTCATTGAGGGTACAAGAAACCATGTTACACTGATTGCATTTGTTGGGTAAAGTCCCTCTTACAACCGTGTTTTGCCCCCAAAAGGTGTGGCACACACTAAGACCCCACTCCCCTCGCTCCTTCCCTCTCTCTGCTCTTCCTTTCCCCACCCCTCCCTCATTCTTTCTCTCTCTGCTCTCCCCTTCCCTCACCCAGACTGTGTCATTAATTGTCCTCATGTCAAAATAGAGTACATGGGATTCATGCTTCTCCATTCTTGTGATGCTTTACTAAGAATAATGTGTTGTACTTCCATCCAGGTCCTACTGCATTTTTTAAAGTGGCAAACCTATTAGCTCAAGATCCAGGCACTGTGCTGAGCACTTTATGGCTTTACATCAGATGT
>CAUYON010087882.1:0-15454 GCA_963573935.1 Arctocebus calabarensis
GATCAAGAATGTTTTCATATAATAAACGAGAAAATATCATGAATGGTATGTCAATCAGGTTGATAAAATATCTCAGATTGCATGTGAAGCCCCCACACTGTACCCCATGGTTGAACTAATGTACACAACTATGATTCAATAAATAAATAAATAAATATAAAAATAAATGTTAGCAATGAGAAATTAGAAAATAAAAACTTTGAAAAATAAAAAAAAAATAATGTATTATGGGTATTATAAGAGGAAACTCATAGAAGCTATGATAACAGAACTTATCAAAGCATCACTGGATAAAATGAAGGATATTAGGTGATACATATAAAAGAACTTTGCAAGGAACCAGTCATTTTACTATGCACAAGAATGAATATTAAATTTGCCTGATAAACATATCAAAAGAATGAAGACAAAAGCAGCAAAATAAGCAAACAAATGTATGTTTGGGGTTCTATAAAGTTATGCAGTTCTCAGGCTAAGATTAGATTAGAAAAGTAAGTGGGAAAGTATCTTGAATGGTGTAAATACCAGGCTAATCATGACGATAGACCTCAATGTGCATGCTTTACTTATGGTATAAGAAGGAGAACTTAAAATCATAGGATTGAGAATAGGGCCCATTTTCCTAGAGTATCAGTTTTACTAGAAGATATATAAAAATTAACAATGGACATATTGTACAATATGATATTGACATGACTTATAGAGGAAAAAAAGGAGGCTGATAAAATTCCAACTGCTGGCAACATCAGTATCCAGATCTATTTACCTCCATAATAAAAGGATTGAAGGTAAAGATATTTGCTCATTTACTGGCAGTGAGGCATTGACTATTTTAGCCTAGCAAGAATTAAGTTTATAGACATAAACAGGTTAAGTTTCTAGCAACTTTTCTTGAAAAAAAATGTAGATTAGGTTTTCTAAATGTTTATTTTGTAACTAAGAAATTACTTGCCTTTATTCTCTAAATATATATAAACTTTACCTTGGAAAATAACATACAAAAGAGAAAAATCTATATTTTAGTGCTGGTACTTGGCAGAAATTTTTTCACTATCTCTGCCAGGGAATAATAGTCGTTGTCAACAGTTCATGGTTACACTCTTAGAGAAGAATTCTGTATCCTTGGTTGTGAATGAGAAGATATCCAGTTACCTAGTAAAAGATATTTATGTTAACCCCAAAAGCAATAGATAGATAAATGATCTATAGATTAGATAGATAAAATGAATAAAGAAATTAAAATATCAACATAAAATCTTTTCAGAAAGATTCAGTTATAATTTCCTAAACTTGCTTTCATTTAAAGCCACATTTGACCAAAAATAACACAGAATTTTTAGCTTGGTAAATTTAATGCATACAAGTGCCTTCTAAACTTCCTTCTTTTCTCAAGCACCTAGGAGATGAGAAGCTGGAGGTACAAGTTCAATGTGTGACAGCTAACCTCTCTAGATATCTACATAATGCCAAGGAATCCAGGAATGTATCTTTCAGCCTACTCTCTTAGAATTCAAATGCCTTCGATGCTTTCAAGGGCTAGACACAGCTTGCCTTCGGAGGACATCAAGGTACATACAACCTGGTTAGTACTCCTGAAAAGTTCTTCATGTATTTTCAAATACAGATTTATTTTAATCACTATGGTATTTATTTATCTTTTATTATTTTGTTATAAAATTGAAATGAGTCCATATTATCATTTTTAAAATGACCTTTCCCCAATCAATGTAAGTATTTTTAAAAATAGTAACAATTAATATAGTTCAGTAATCTCCATTTTTATTTTGAGAGAATATAATTAGTTTGCAGGAATTTCATAAGAATGTTGTTTTTATGAAACAATGTTATATTTGTAGTTATGAAGAAGAATCTCTGTTTCCCTGATGACTAATTTTAGGTATCAACTTTTTTTTTTTTTTGAGACAGAGCCTCAAGCTGTCACCCTGGATAGAGTGCTGTGGCATCACAGCTCATAGCAACCTCTAATTCCTGGGCTCAAGCGAGTCTCTTGCCTCTGCCTCCCAAGTAGCTGGGACCACAGGCGCCCGCCACAATGCCCGGCCATTTTTTGGTTGCAGCCGTCATTGTTGTTTGGCGGGCCCAGGCTGGATTCGAACGCGCCAGCACAAGTGTACATGGATGGCGCCTTAGCCCGCTGAACCACAGGCGCCGAGTCATTAGGTATCAACTTGACTGAATTAAGATATACCTAGAGCGTTGGTAAACCATTATTTCTTCATGTGTCTTTGAGGGTTGGTTTGTGAATTGGTGGACTGAGATCTACCCTCAATGTGGGTAGGGACCATATAGTGGCTGGGGTCCCAGATGAAATAAAAGGCAAAGGAAAAGCAAATTTCTTCTTTTCCTCTCCTAGTGCCAGGGCACCCTTCCTCTCCTGTTATTAAAAATCACAATTTCAGGCTCTCTGGCCTTTAGAATGTAGGACACATACCACACCAGCTTCCAATGGGGTCTTATGTCTTAGGCCTTTGCTCTTTGATTGAAAGTTGGCCTCCCTGGTTCTGAGGCTTTTGGACGTAGATTGAGCCACACTATCAGCTTCCCTGGATCTCTAGCTTATAGACAGCCTGTCATAGGACTTCTCAGACTCTATAGTTCTGAGTGGCAATTTCCCTATCCATCTGTCCATCCATGAATACACACACACACTTTTTTTTTGAGACAGTCTCACTATGTCACCCTTCATAGAGTGCGGTGCTGTCTTAGCTCACAGCAACCTTAAACTCTTGGGCTTAAGCAACTCTCTTGCCTCAACCTGCCAAGTATCTGGAACTACAGGTGCCCGCCACACGCCTGGCCATTTTTCTGTTGCAGTTGTCATTGTTGCTTAGCTGGCCCAGGCTGGGTTCGAACCCCCTAGCCACTATGCTACAGGGGCCAAGCCTACATACATACATTTTAATGGTTATGTCTCTCAAGAACGTTGACTAATACAGCTCGTAATAAAATAAATTTTGCTATGATATCTAATAGTGTATATCAACTTATTCTCCTAGTCTAGAAGACAAAAATAATTCTAAAAATTAGAATTACTATCCTCTTATATTATTCAAACCATTGCTTCTCTGAAATTTGACAAAATAAAACATACCACAAATTTACACAAAAGTTCACATATATACCCTTTAGAATCACATAAGCATGCCTAATTCATGATCCATTTACATGTAAATAAGTATCATAAATGTCTCTTCTTTTCACTCTGTCTACTTTTTCAGTTGCTACTAGTCTTCCATCACTTTTACTAAAATTTTCTCCTAATGCCAAGGGAAATTGTTTTTCTGAAGTTTTTAAAACAAGAATGATTAGTCTGTCTTTTGACTATGTTTTAAAATTTCATGATGTTTGACTTTATATCGCTCCTGACCCTCACCTGGTTACATAATCAAGTATGTATGCACACGAAGATAACAACTGTATATATTTAAGTTGGTTTTTATATGTTATCCACATGATATTATCAATATTTTTGGAATAAACTGAAGATTTTTAAGCAAACACATTTTGAATTCTACATGAAAGAAACAATATACTGGCCCAGTGCCCATAGCACAGTGGTTTTGGTGCCAATCACATACACTGAGGCTGGCAGGTTCGAACCCGGCTGGGGCCAGCTAAACAACAATGACAACTGCAACAAAAAAATAGCTGGTATGTTGTGGTGGGCGCCTGTAGTCCCAGCTACTTGGGAGGCTGAGGTAAGAGAATTGCTTAAGCCCAAGATTTTGAGGTTGCTGTGAGCTATGATGCCACAACATTCTACTCAGGGTGACATAAAGAGGCTCTGTCTCAAAAAAAACATACTGATGACTCCCCAAATTTAATCGTACCTCAAGTGATCATGTAGGAATATTTTACATGTATTGCATCAAATTGATGCATAAATCTAGAGTTGCAGATCAAAACTACCACAAGATATAAACATTCTACAAGAAGATTACACTCCATTCAAGACTTAAAAGAATATGTGTTGACCAGTGAACATTCTAGATTGTATATAGAGTCAGCATATTGTATCCCATAGATGCAGTAATGTACACAGTTACGATCTAATAAAAAAAAGAATATGTGGTGCTTTAATAATTTAAGGATTTTTATCTTTTAAGAGTTACACATTTATACAATTATAATATTTACACATATTAAAACATGTTGTTAAAACTCATTAAAGACATTTTTTCCAATTAATGCACCATGTTTTTGACGACGGAAAAATTTGGATGGAGTTAGTAGATTGTAAAGGGCAAAAGGAAGAGATCAGAAAAATGGTGACTTGGCAAGTTCTATAAACAATTAGACCTTTAGCTTCTCTAAGAAGGTCAGGAGGATTTTCTTGTGGATTAATTTAAGTTCTATATAGACTCTTGTTATTAAGTTTTTGTCTGATTCAAAATATGCAAATATTCTTTCCCATTGGGTAGATTGTCTATTTGTTTTGGTTATTGTCTCCTTGGCTGTACAGAAGCTTTTCAGTTTAATTAAATCCCATTTATTTATTATTGCTGTTGTTGCTATTGCCATGGCAGTCTTTTTCATAAAGTCTTTCCCCAAACCGATATCTTCCAGTGTTTTTCCTATTCTTTCTTTGAGAATTTTTATCATTTCATGCCTTAAATTTAAGTCCTTTATCCATCTTGAATCAATTTTTGTGAGTGGAGAAAGGTGCAGGCCCAGTTTCAGTCTTTTACATGTGGATATCCAGTTCTCCCAGCACCATTTATTGAATAGAGAGTTTTCCCCCAGTGTATGTTCTTGTTTGGTTTACCAAAGTTTAGGTGGTTGTAAGTTGTTGGTTTCATTTCCTGGTTTTCTATTCAATTCCAAATGTCTATGTCTCTATTTTTGTGCCAGGACCACGCTGTCTTGACCACTATGGCCTTGTAGTACAGTCTGAAATCTGGTACGGTGATACCCCTGGCTTTGTTTTTATTACTAAGAACTGCCTTAGCTATATGGTTTTTTTTTCTGGCTCTATACAAAATGCAGAATCATTTTTTCCAAGTCTTGAAAATAGGATGCTGGTATTTTAATAGGGATGGCGTTGAATCGGTACATTGCTCTGGGAAGTATAGACATTTTAACAATGTTGATTCTTTCCAGCCATGAGCATAGTATGTTCTCCCATTTGTTAATGTCCTATGCTATTTCCTTTCTTAGGGTTTCATAATTTTCTTTATAGAGGTCCTTCACCTCTCTTATTAGGTATATTCCTAAGTATTTCATTTTCTTTGGGCTATGGTAAAGGGAGTCATGTCCTTAATTAGCCTCTCATCTTGGCTGCTGTTGGCATATACAAAGGCAACTGACTTGTGGACATTGATTTTATATCCTGAGACATTACTATACTTTTGATGACTTCCAAGAGTCTTGTGGTTGAATCTTTGAGGTTCTCTAAGTATAAGATCATATATATCATCAGCAAAGAGGAAGAGTTTGACCTCCTCGGCTCCCATTTGGATGCCCTTTGTTTTCTTGTCTTGCCTAATTGTATTGGCTAGAACTTCCAGCTCTACATTGAATAGTAATTGCAACAGAGAATAAACTTGTCTGGTTCCAGTTCTACATGAAAAAGCTTTCAGTTTAACTCCATTCAGTAAAATATTAGCTGTGGGTTTATCATAGATAGCTTCAATCAGTTTAAGAAATGTGAAACCTATGCCTAAACTCTTCAGTGTTCTAACTTTAAAAGGATGCTGGATTTTACCAAATGCTTTTTCTGTTACTATTGATAGGATCATATGGGCTTTTTTTTTTTTTTTTTTTTTTTGCTTCTGTTGATATGGTGAATAATGTTTATGGATTTACATATATTATTATTATTATCTTTTTTTGAGATAGAGCCTCAAGCTGTCACCTTGGACAGAGTGCTGTGGCATCACAGCTCACAGCAACCTCCAATTCCTGGGCTCAAACAAGTCTCCTGCCTCTGCCTCTCAAGTAGCTGGGACTACAGGCACCAGTCACAACACCCGGTCATTTTTTGGTTCCAGCCGTCATTGTTGTTTGGCGGGCCCAGGCTGGATTCGAACCCGCCAACTCAGGGGTTGCACCTTAGCCCGTTCAGCCACAGGCACCGAGCCGATTTACTTATATTAAACCAACCTTGCATTCCTGGGATGAAACCTACTTATTCATGATGTATGACTTCTTTGATGATAAGCTGTAATCTATTGGATAGGATTCTGTTAAGAATTTTTGCATCTATATCCATTAGTGAAATTGGTCTAAAGTTTTCCTTTTTAGTTGGGTCTTTTCCTGGTTATGACATCAGCGTGATGCTTCCATACTGAACCTCAGAGGTTGATAGACATACTCTTAGACCCCTGATGCTGATAGACATACTCTTATCTGACAATGTGAATGTTACTTTTTTGCAATATTATTATTATTATTATTGCTTAATATTTTGTTGCAGTAATTGTCTGATTTCTTTTCTGAACGTATTTATCTTTGTTTGTTCTTTACGAGGTTTTTGTTTCTAGTCCTTACCTTAAACATTGTTAGTGTTCTTAAATTTTAAGTCTTTTTAATTTTGTGAAGGCAAAAAGTGGAAACCAAATAAACACATGTATATGTATAGAGAAAATTAAAAAAAAGTCATTGTACCATAAGCATATATGCACCTGAATGTTAAAGTAGCTTAATTTATATTGCAAAGATGTGGAAACAACCCAAGTGACCTTCAATCCATAAATGAATTAATAAACTACAGTCTATGTATACAACGGAATACTATTTAGTCACAAAAGATGGAGATTTTGTATCTTTTGTTGCAACTTAGATGGACTTGGAGAACACTCTTCTGAGTAAAGTATCCCAAGAATGGAAAGACAGGCATCATATGTACTCAATGATAATTTGAAACTTGTAGTTACAACAGTGTACTCACATGAGAGAAAAACTCAATTGAATTTAACGAGAGGGAAATAGGGGAGAGGAGGAAGCCGATTGGTTCCTTCCTAGCAGGAACAAAGGGCAGGTACATGGCACACTTCCTGTCTGAGGGACATAGTGACTTAGACTTTGCCTGATGCACCCCCTGAATGAGGGATGCTTTTACAAGTGGAGCTCTACCTTGGAAGAGAGAGCAATGTAATCTAAAAATTTGTATTGTCATATTAATTTGATATTTTAAAAAATGCCAGAGGCAGGGAAAAAGAAAACATTGTGTCCTAATTGTATGTACCCTGCCCTCTTATTAATTGGAAAATAAAAAGAACAAAGAACATCTATGGCCAAAGAGAGCATCTCCAATTTTTCTGTGCCACCTAAGAGAGATGCAGAAGTACTTATTATAGGGTCAGATATATTTCACCATCAACAAGATGACATTATGGTAAGGTCATCACAATTCCCCATGTCTCTTACTACAAATCCCCCTCCATAACCTATGGTCAACCCCAGGGAGAAAGGAGGAAAAAATTTCCAAAACGACTGATTCATACTTCAAAGACTTGAGAGGGGGAGAAAAGAGCCAACAAAACAGGCAAAAATGTATGACCATAACTCACATAGAAGTGACTAGATTAATTTTTTTCCAAGAAGTTGGATGAGAACTTGAACTACAGCTTGTTATATTATAGAAATTTACAACATAACCGATTTTGTCACTTTAGCAACTTTTGCTATATACATACAGAGAGTTGAAGATACACAACAGTTGTTTTAGTCTTCCCCTTGCTTTACAATTGCCTGAGCTATGCTTCTTTACAAAAATTCTCCCAGTTCCTGCTTGACCCTATGAAATCCTCCATCACTCCTGCTCAAGAGCCTACACTATGAAGTGGATGTAATAATATGAGGAACATGGTTCACCACTGATTTATGATAATGCTAAATATGAAGTAAAAGTTAAAGAGAATGACAGATTTAAGAGCAATGGGTCTATATATGTGCATATATTGGGTGTTCAAGTGGAAATAATATATGTAACAAATGCTATGGTTTATAGTCTCTCTCATTTATTATGCCAACTCTTACACTCAAAGGGTGTGAAAGAAAAATCACAGTCTCTTCAGCTTTGCAAACAGCCTTCATCTCATACCATACCTTACACCAAAGAATTATTACTTAGTGAATTTAATTTATGACCATGCATACTTGACACATAGTATGCATAATTTTATTCTGAGACACATCAAATACATGGCTATTCTCCTAGATTAAAAAATACAGCTACTTAAAATAATTCCCTATGTACAGATGGGTGATTTGAATATATGAATATCTGAGATGTATTTTTATCTGTAAAAATATAGTAATAATACTTGCCTTAAATAGATATCTTTTTGAAAATGAAATGAGATAATGTGAGAAAAACCTGCTCAAAAACCTTGGTTCTCTTCCCATGCACGTGATTCTTTTATACTCAGAGATGTCAAATATACTTTAGACATGTACAGTACAAATACATGAATTCAAGGCTGTGCGGTCTTAATGCATTGTGATAAGCTAGCTTTGGTCATGATAATCTGTGATTCTGATAATGTAAACTACTGTGATTGATAAGATATATCCAAAATGATCAAATAAGAAAAACATCAAGTATATTTAGAAGATATGAAGAAAAATAAGAAGAAATAGCTAAGGAAATTTTTAGATTCCAAAGTGTGCTCTTACATTGATTTTTCTCTCACAGAAAAATACAACTCTATTATAGTACTTGACTTATAACAGGTTAGAGACCAGTCCATGTTTTGCTTCCTGAAAAATGGAATTCACTCGGTTCATTTCTGCACATCCCAGATCCAAAGTTCTGAGGATGGTGGGTGGTGATGGGCTGTCACTTTAGTATTTCATTCCAAAATTTGAATAGAACACAGCCAGGCAATGGTTGGATGGAATAGTTATTGGTTAAAATTATAAAAGTGAAGATATGTCAAGAAGAAATATAACTCTGCATTCATGAGTTGCTCCCCCATCATCTCCTTCATCTTGTCTCCCAATCTCTGATGTTGCAAAATCTTTAAAAGTCACAAATAATGTAGAATCATGGAAAAGTCATGAATCTGGAAGCAAAAATTCTAGCTCTAGCGTCTGTAGCAATGTCCTCTAGGTAAGTTATTTTTCCACTCTATTTGTCAATTTCCTTAAGTGTATAATGGGAACAATAATAAGATGATTATTGTGAAAATAAATAAAACCTTCAACTTAGTATCAGGCATAGAAGAAATGATCATTTTTTCCTATAAATATGCTGAAAAAATATATTAACTAATATTTGCTTGGTGTTTGGCACATAAGACTCAATAAATCTTTGTGACACCAATGGACAAAAAAAAAAAGAAACCTGGAAGAAAGCGTTCTAATCATGTGGCATGTTCTTAAATATTTGGCCACTTCCTATTGTTGCCTGTAGGGGAAACTGAGCTCTGATCTTTAGCATTAAACTTGCTTCCTGCTTGAGAAACCTGGAGAATCATGAGAATAGCATGTGAGTTGTGTGCAGGCGGGAGAACAGAAAACTGGCCTCCGAGGAAGAATGGAATATGTGACGTGTGGTAATACCAACCTTAATGTTTATGATAAAAAAAAGCTCTAGGTTACAAAGGTCTCTTAACACTAGAGGCAGAGAAGACTTGCTTAAGATCTGAGATTCTGCAAAACAAATTGGAGACATTCTATCTGACACTTTGCATATGCTCCCTTTTTTTAATGTTGATATTGGATAAGTAACTTTTAACTACTTTTTCCTGCTTTGTGACAATAAATATGGACCCAAGGTTAACTTGGGAGGGCTCCGCCCAGAGGTCCTCAGTTGACACAGACTTTGCATCAAGCCTCTTCATTTCTCACACCAAGAACCCCTCATCTGGTGACCACCAAGTCCCTTCAGTTGCCTTCATCGCTTATCCAATAAGATAAGCCATTTCCAGACTAGGAACTTTCATAGCTTCATCCTAATAGGCTTTTATTATAAATATAAGCGATGTGCATGCACCTGACACCCATCTACTCATATCAATTTTAAGGCCAGTTTTCATGCCTTACCATGTATATGAAATTTGCCATTTGTGAGACATGTATGTCATACTTAGGAACGCTGTGCCTGTGGAGAGTATTTTTTTCATAGCTATCATGAGATAAATCTGTGGGAAGACTGGAGAAAAGGAGACACGTTACTATGGCCACTCTGTATCAGATATGAAGGTAAAATAATATACTAATTATAGTAAATACTGCATTGTTATAAAATTCCAAGTTAATTTAATTAAACATTTCCCAAAGCACACACTTTTAAAATTAGCTCCAATATAAAATCAGGGATCACTTTTTCATTGGAACTATTCTCTGTGCTCTGCCTGAGACAGCTGCCAAAAGTCACACAGAGGTAACAGCTGTCACAGACAGCTGAGGACGTAGGGAGCCCACAGCACCAGAGGTTCTACCTTTTAGATGGACTGCCAAGTCAGACTAGGGCATATGACTTAACTATTGGTAGGTCTGTGTGTATGTGCTGCTGATAGCATTCAACTGACAATTATTGCTATACTTAAATTTGATTTGCACCTTTGGATATATACTTAAATAAATAAAAATTTCCAAGTGTCTTAAATTAATGTACGGAAATACCATTCTAGCTGCCAAAGTCAGTATTATACAAGAAGTCTATAATACGAGTTGCCTCCTGTTCATAGACTGGCCTGATTTTCCAATTTAGACTATTATCTCTGTCACATGTTTGGGAACTAAAATAGCATGGTCAGTAAAGGAGAGACCTAGATGCCGAGAATTGAGTTAGTAAGTTGATAGATTACATCATGAACTATTCACAAATTAAGGTTTCCATTATTTTAAAGAACAGCCTAATCAAAGTTGAGTATCAATATGTTAATTCTTAAACATACTTAGTATTTAAATAAGCAAGTAACCTTGGTGGTTATCCTCTAATACATTCCTTCTTTCTGTGCTCATTTATCCATTTGTCATAGCAACAAAGTTATCATTTTATTTAATTCTCTAAAATTCATGAAAATGAGTCCTATCCTAAATCAAGATTTAACAACTCATAAAAATGTCTTTACGCATCTTTCTTTTTCCCTAAGACTACTAAAATAATAACAATACTTTCCTAAACTTGATATTTAGAAATCTCACTTCTTCAAAAAAACTATGCAATAATTTACATTTCATAAAGTTGTAATATATCAACCCTATATAGTACTTGATTCAAGTAGGGCAACATATGTATTTCTGGGTCTTTATTTTTGTCCAGAAGAAACAGTGCCAAAATCCCCTAAATTTATTTAAATCAGGTCCACTTGCCGACTCCAGTGGTTGTCTAACTATTAGCTGACCGGAAGGGGGAAATCATGAAAAAATGTGGAACAAAAAGAAACAGCCAAGTTCTGTTAATCAATTATTGTATTCAGTGGTCTCAAAGACATCATAAACAGACCATCTCAACAACTAAAATTAAGTTTTACCTTTTCTAGTGTAGTAGAAAGCACTCTGCTATATCACACCTTCAAAAATAAATCAGCTAAGAGACATGACAGATACATGTATTCATACTCAAAACATGACAAATAGGTATGCAAATCATAAGAAGTAAAAGAGGATGATTTTCAGGGCATAGTCCCCAAATATCTGAATAATTTCTGAAGTATTTTCCCATTGCGTTCTCCGACCCTAGTACCACCCCTACCTAGATACATCTGGGAAGTAGCCACCAATTAGTATCATCTGACTAAAGATCAACCACATTGTGGCTACACTGCCTTTGGTGAGATGACCCAGGAACTTACATGATTCACAGTTGGAAGCTGCATGCATGCTGGCATAAGAAAGAATCCCTCCTAGAGATGTGAGAAAGGAAACATAACTCTAAGTCCTTCCACGTCAGCCAAATTGGCCTCAACAATGAATGAAGTGGCACATGTTGCATCCGGAGTATCTCCATGACTGTACTATGTTCCTTCAATTGTAAGCATATAAAATTCGGGGAGTAGGATAATGAAAAACAACAGAAAAATGAAATGAGGGCCTACAAGTCATATCTTCCCAATGTTACAGAGTCATGTGCACTGAAATGATGACACAAATATATATAGCATCATCAAAAAGTCATGTAATAGCATATATAAATGCCACAAAATTAATTTAAGCGTAGATCTTTGGGCAAGTACTCAAACATGAATACCACACATCATAATGGCCTATTCTAGGTACAACAGAGATCTTTTGCCAACACAAAGCAATCAAAAATAAACATGCCCAAACATAAGGATTTATAGAGGTAAACTCACATTTTAGATTCCATATCTGGATCATTTATTACGGATCTTAAGATGGCTTTTGTCCAAAGCATCATGCATTTGGAGCCAATGATAATAGTTATGCTGTCTCAGAGAAACACATAATCTTTTATTATAACCCCCAATTTACAAATAAATTCTAGAGTTTATTATTTATTTTTTTCTAGAGTTTATTATTACATAGTAATACATGTAACATTAGGTTAGAATTCTGAATTTAGGAGTTTCTCTCACCATATATAGAATCATATATGTCCACTGGGCTATATTGAGCTATAGTTTTAATGTAGGGAACCCTGTGAATTTTGTCCTGGGAAATCCCTAGAAAAAGTGATGCGAAATCAGTTTTTTTGGGTGAAAAATTTACAGTTGGAAAATGATCAAAGTGGATGCTTTGAATAGAGCCCAGACTCTGATAGGTAACTGATCTGGATATAATTCACAGGTGCTACATGCTCTAAGCTTTTGGCCCTCCCATCTGTTCTGCATTATTCTGACTTTGAATAGTTAGCACTTTAATCAGTTTGTACTAATCCAATATTCCAAATTGGACACTGGGATCATAGGACCAAATTATCTGGCTTAAATGAACAAGAACAGTACATCCAGGGAATACATTACTACATGGCTATATGTTCACATGATTGTGGCAGAAAGCGTTTTGGACTTTTCATTATTTTGACAATTGAAAAGTTCAGGATACCCTATATCCAACATTAAAACATCACAGTAGGATATCATTTAGAGAAATCTAGTCTATGCTCAACAAGTTGTAGTTGTCCCTAACTTGTCTACAACCAAACATAATTTCAAAGCGTTACTAACATCATTCAAAATATTAAGGTAAAGAAGATATTACCAAAGTTATTTAGGAACAGAGGTTTTAATGTGGGATAAAAAAGGTAGAAATGATAATATAAATATATATACCCCTACCTATATAATATATACAATATAAAAAGTAATTGCTAATGTAGAATCTCAAAGCATCATGGTGATGCAAAGGAAAGGAAAAGAACACCCAATATGGCTGGGTAATGTGAGATGAAGATAAATTTCATATAAGATGTTTCATTTAACAGAGTCTTGAATGAAGGATGATAATTGTAAAAACTTTGAAAATAATAATCTACTCTAAGGAAGGGGCACAAATGCATGCATAAATAACACAATATTAACCTATAGAGCACTGGAGAGAGGTGGGCATAATTCATTTCGAATAAAAGATAGGAAAAGTATTTGAGAGTCTAGAGGCATAAAGATAACAGCTCAGTTTGATGTCAAGGCATTAAGTACCAAAGCAAGAAATTTTTACTTTAAAACTATAGACAGTTTCAAGTCGGTGATGGTTGCAGGGCAGAAGGTTGACATTGTTAGACTGCTTTTGGGAAAGACTGATTTAATTCCAGGGAATGTAATTAACAGAAATAAGATATTGTCCTGAAAATTGTCTATGTGATAAAGTGAGAGACTTTTATACATTTTGAGAATATAATAGAGGTTGATGACATTGGTAATAGTAAGAGAGAGAAAACACAGGGCAACATTATGGCAGACTCAGTGGACTTTGGCAATTGAAATGCAGGCTAAAAGCAGAGGTACAAAGGGATTCAGATAATAAGGAGCCCATGGGCCATCATCTCTGGTCTTAACACATCATTGTGCAGGAAGAGTTACTTCTTTTGACAACTATAGTGGTTAATTTTGTTATATATCTCCAAGAATTATAAATGGATGAGGCCCTTGTGAGAAAAAAAAAAGAGTAAGGAAATATGTACACCTCATCTCCTTCCACTCCCCCCAGCATCCTTTCCAGATCATCAGAGAAACATAGATCCTGATAAATTACCCAGGAACAAAAATGAAAAACTGAAAGACATATTGATATGATACAGTATTTAAGTAGTTACAATGGCCTCAAAAAAGTAACAACCAAAAATGTTTAGTAATATGATGAAAAGAGACATTTATCTTCCATGTAATATGATACACACATCAATGTGAATAAAAGATGTTGAACATAAATAGTTTAACTGAATTATCATCATCAGGTGAGTTATGGCAAAATGTTCATAATTTTTGTTTTTGATCTTTACAAAATGTGCTTGAATTTGATGATTTCAGAATAAATAAATATATAACCATTATGTCATAAATTATATATACTGTTCAATTATTCTTCAATGACTCTTAAATAGTATGCTATGTCTTGTCTCTCTCTCTCACACACCATCTTTATTTATGAGTGAAGGTGTAATTGAGTCTTTATCAGAACGAGGGTCATGAATATGAGCTTATTTTAGCAAAAGATGATACTAATTTAATTCAGTTTGGGCTAGAGTTTGATGAACTAATTGGACATTTTAGTAAAAATAGCCACTAGAAACTATAATGCTGGAGCTATTAGAGATTCCAAAGTCAGAGAAATAAATTAATTTATTGAGACAAGTAGATTAAATCACCATTTATGAATGGAGAGAAACAAAAGTCCAATTCACCAATCAGAATCTTTGCTTAAGAAAATAGAGCACAGGCTCTTGGAAACAGAACTTTTTTAACCTTGAGTCTAAAATTGTTTTTATCAAATGTGTCTGTTTTTTTCTTATGGAATTTGATAGTAAAACACAATTTAAAATATCTTTTGATGGACATGCTATAATATTGTCTGGCTGTTTGGACAATACTCCTTGATACCAGCAATGATCAAAAGGAAATCATGCAAAAGAGGCTGTATCCTAATTGAGTAGTTACAGGATACATTTGCAGGCATCTTTCATGCTCAACAATTTAGTTATTTTCACATAAGAACAACAAATCAGAGTTTGGTGATTAATGTTCTATCTGTGTTAGTAATTCACACCTAATAGTCTAATGAATAGAATATCAGCTTGGAGTACTACTGTAAGTATACAAGTCAAAAATGAGATGAGTCTACATACTTTAAGATCAGAGGTCCTGAGCAGAGGAAGATGGCGGCAGAGACAGTCCTATAGCCCATCTCTCCCAGGTCAGCAGGTGAGAGGGTGGGAGCTCTGGATCTTTCCCCGTGTGAACTATTGGAGTGGATGGGCAACTGGTAAGACACAGAGATCGGGAGGATTGGCGCGTTTGAAATACAGTTCTTAACTGTGGAAACGGGTGCAGACTGTTTCCCCCTGCGTGGCGGAGGGGCAGCC
>CAUYON010087884.1:0-20692 GCA_963573935.1 Arctocebus calabarensis
TTTTTTTTTGTAGAGACAGAGTCTCACTTTATCGCCCTGGGTAGAGTGCCGTGGCGTCACACTGCTCACAGCAACCTCCAGCTCTTGGGCTTAAGCGATTCTCTTGCCTCAGCCTCCCTAGTAGCTGGGACTACAGGCGTATGATTTTTATTTCCAATCTAAGAAACTTTACTTACCCCAGGGGCTCAAAGAATTTTTTCTATATTTTATAGATGTTTCATAGTTTTATTTCTTTCTTTCTTTTTTTTTTTTTGCAGTTCACTGAGGCTGGGTTTGAACCCGCCACCTTTGATATCTGGGGCTGGCGCCCTACTCGCTGAGCCACAGGCACTGCCCCATAGTTTTATTTCTTATGTTTAGGCCTATGATCCATTTTGAATGAATATTGTGATAGGTATGGATTAAGGTTCAGTTTGTGGGAGCATATGGTTATCTAACTGTTTCAACATCATTTTTTGAAAATACTATTCTTATTTTCATTGAAAATCAGTTGACCAGTCTCTTTCTGTATTCGACATTTTGTTTCATTGATCTACCTGGTCTCCTGATGCCAATGTCACATGCTCTTACTACTATAGATTTGTAGTAACTCTTAAATTCGGGGAATGCAAATCCAATGACTTATTCTTTTTTGAAAATTCTTTGAATATTCAAGATCATTTGAATTTTCATACTTTAGAATCAAATTTTCATATTTTAGAATTCTTTTGCTAATGTCTAAAAAATATGCTTGTTATGATTTTGATGGGATTGTACTGGCTCTGCATACAGATTAATTTGGGAAGAATTGATATTTTAACATTAATATTTCTAACTCATAAATGTATGTTTTTTAACTATATATTTAGAAGAAAATAAATCATTTTGTCATAAGGACATTAGCACCAGACTGTTTATGGCAGCTCAATTCACAAACACCAAAGTGTGGAAACAACCTAAATGCCCATCAACCCAGGAGAGGATTAACAAGCTGTGGTATATGTATACCATGGAATACTGTTCAGCTATTAAAAAAGATGGAGACTTTGCATCTTTTGTATTAACTCAGATAGAGTTGGAACACATTCTTTTTTTAGCCAGGGCTGGGTTTGAACCTGCCACACCCAGCATATGGGACCAGCACTCTGCTGTGCCACAGGTGCTGCCCAGAACACATTCTTCTTAGTAAAGTATCACAATGTATTCAATTCTAATATGAAGCCAGCAGATGATCTAATACATACCCTCATAAAAGAAAAACTCAAACCAATTCAATGTGGGGGGAAGAGGCATAAGAGAACAGGGAGAGGGGTGGAAGGAAAGGGATGGGAGGTCCCAGGTTATGGTATACCTCTTGGGGACAAGAAACAATTAAAGGAGGGATTTTAACCTAACAAAAGCAATCAGTGTAACTCAATTCTTTGTACCCTCAATGAACTTAAAACAATACAAAAAAAATATGGATAATAATATAAGTGGAAACAATAAGGAAGATACTTACAATGTCATTGATTGCACAAGTGGAGTCATAGTCTGCTAAAAATGAAACGTGCCCGTGAACAATGACAGACTGATTGGAAATGATTTCTGATTACTTTAGCTTGAATATGGAAAAGTTATTTTATCTGGAAATAATGAAGATACTATACCCACATTTGTTGTATTTATGAACTAAGCAGTCATAATTCAAATACCTCCTTTCTTAAGCTTTGGTTTTGCCTATTGGAAGATTTGACAATAATTACTCTGAATCCAAGCTGACAAATCCTATATCAATCTGCTTGGGCTTTAAAAACAAAAGACTGGATGGCTTAAACAACAGAAATTTACTTTGGTAATTTTTTCATAATTCTGGAGGCTCAAAGTGCAAGATCAAGGTGCTAGGATGATTAGTTTCCAGTGAGGACTTTTTCCTTAGTTTATACATATAGGTAGCCACCAGGGAGTTCTGGGATCTCTTTATCTTCTTATAAAAACACCATTCATATAGAATGCCTTACCCTTAGGTGGTACCTGTGGCTCAGTGGGTAGGGCACCAGCCCCATATACTAAGGGTGATGGGTTCGAACCTGGCCCTAGCCAAACTGTAACAAAAAATAGCTAGGTGTTGTAGTGGGTGTCTGTAGTCCCAGCCACTCAGGAGGCAGAGGCAAGAGCATCTCTTAATTAAGCCCAGGAGTTGGAGGTTGCTGTGAGCTGTGACATCACAGCACTCTACCAAGGGCGATAAAGTGAGACTTTGTCTCTTTAAAAAAAAAAAGAATTCTTTATCCTTATGAACTTATTTAATTTGAATTACCTCCTTAGTGGACCTGTTGCCAGATTAGAATTTAGGTTTTCAACATGAATTTAGGTGAACACAAATTAGTCTCTGCAAGTCTATGCAAATCAATTAGTCTTTATACACACACACACACACTCACACACATATATACACACAGATATATACATATATATTTAGATTTTCTTTAATTTCTTTCTATAGAATTTTCTGATTTAAAGTGGAGATTTTATACATTTAAATAATCCCTATGTATTCATAACTGCATTATTCACAATAGGTAAGTAGTGGGAGGACCAGACCCAAATGACCATCAACTTATAAATGGATAAACACATTGCGATATGTATGTGTGTGTGTATATACATATAGATACCCACATATACATATATACACATATATACAATTGAACATTATTTAGCCTTTAAATCAAAGGAAATTCTGACACATGCTACATGTGTTAACCTTTAAAGACATTATGTTAAGTAAAATAAAAAATTACCAAAGAATAAATACAATATGATTCCTTTACATAAGGTACCTAGGGTAAAATTAAAATTCATAAAGATAGAAATTAGAATGACAGTTGCTATTGCTCAGGGGAGAGAAGAATGGAGGGTTGTTTAATGGGTATAGAGTTTCCATTTTGCAAGATGAAAAAGTTCTGGAGATTGATTTCACAACAGTATGGATATATTTACCATTGTTGAACTGTATAATTGAAAATGGTTGAGGTGATAAATTTTATTGTGTAAATATTTTTTTAAAATGCATACTTTTAAAAAAATGTATTTCATATGTTTCTATGCTATTGCTAATTTTCTTAAAGTGTCAGTTTCTAAGTTTATAGATTTGGGATATTTGTTTTTTGGTCATTCTGGTAAAAAGATTTTCCAGTTTTTCTTGTGACTTATTTGGCTTTGAGTTTATTAAGGATCATATTGTTTAATTCCTTTAAATTGGGGGATTTTTCAGATACCTTTGTATTAACTTTTGGTTTAATTCCATGTGGTCAGGGAACATGCTGTTTGATTTGAATCCTCAACTTTCTGAGGTGTACTTCATAGCCAAAAATGTGGTTTATGCTTGAATTTGGTGTACAGATTGATAAACGTCAGTTTAGTCTAGTTAGTTGGTAGTGTTGTTTAAGTCTGCCATGTCTTTACTAAATTAAAAAAAATTTTTCTTTTAATTACTTGCAAAGAAATGATAAAAGTTTTCAATGTAAACATGGATTTTAAAAATTCTTTCAGTTAAGTCAATTTTTACTTCACATGTTGAAGCTGTTATTAGGTGCGTAAACTCTTTTGGGATTTTTACATCTTCTTATTGAATTCACTCCTTTTCCTTATGAAATATGTATCTTTATCCCCAGTAATATTCTGGTCAATTTTCTATGATATTAATGTAAAACTGTAGCTGTTATGTGTGTATTTACCTAATAAATCTTTTTCTATTATTTTGTTTATATCTTTATATTTAAAATAAGCTTTAAAAAATTCAATTTTCTAATCTCTGCCTTTTAATTGAAATCTTTAGACTACTTAAATTTAGTGAAACTTTGAATATGGTTAGGTTTCAACACTCTGTCTCATTATTTGATTTCTATTTGACCCATCTCTTCTTGGTTCCTGTTGACCTCCTTTTAATTTCCTTCATTTGGATTAGTTGACTATTTCTAAGATTCTGTTTTATCTCTACTTGTTGGTCTATTAGCTATAGTACATTGTTTTATATTCTTTTAGTGATTTCGCTAGGGCATTGATTGATAAACTATATCCAGTGGGCTAAATTAGGCCTGCTGCCTTTTATCAGCAATAAAGTTTTATTGGAATACGACCATGCTTTTTCATTTATGTCTGCTTTCACACTATAGTGATGGATTTGAATAGTTTCAACGTAGGTGTCATAACTCACAAAGCCTAACTAAACTATTTGCTATCTTGCCTTTTGCAGAAAAAGTTTATTAATCTATGCTCTGGGACTTTCATATATATCTTTATCATAGTCTACCCTTAAATAATATTATGTCATTTAGTATACAGTATAATGTACCTTACTTAGCACATTAAGCTTTCATTTCTCTTCCTCTGTTTTTTATGGTATTTTAAAAATACATTTTAATTTATTTTTATTTATTTATTTATTGAGACAGGGTCTCACTCTGTTACCTTGGGTAGAGTGCAGTGGCATCATTATAACTCCTGCAACCTCAAACTCCTAGACTGAAGGGATTCTTCTTCTTCAGCCTCACAAGTAGCTAGGAGTACAGACATGTGCCATAATACCAGATTAATTTTTCTATTTTTAGTAGAGGCAGGGTCTCTCACACTTTGTCAGGCTGGTCTTGACCTCCCGATCTCAACCAATCCTCCTGTCTTGGCCTCCCAGAATGCTAGGATTACAGATATGAGCCACTCTACCCAGATGATACATTTTATTTCTGCATATATTATAAAGCCCATAATTTATTGTTTTTTTAAACAATTGATAATATTTTTTAAAGATTTTTAAAATGTGGGGAAATATTGTTAAGCTTTACCACATATCTTTTATGCTTTTTCTTGCTCCTCATTGTTTTGTTTGATCCATATTTCTATCTGATATCATTTTCCATGTGCTTTGAGAGACATTTCAAAATGTCTTGAACTTTCTTATTGTGCAGGATTCTGGTGTTGGATTCTTTTATTATTTGTAAGACCATAAAATTCTTCATTTCAGTTTCATTTTTACAACATATTTTCGCTGACTATAGAAATCTAAGTTGACAGTTTTGTCTTTTAACTTTGAGGATTTTATTCCATTGTCTTTTGGTTTGCATAATTTCTGATAAGATGTCTGCTCTCTATCATGAAGTCTGCTGTATTTTTTGTCTCTGTTTTTAAGATTTTTTTCTCTTTATCACTGATTTTCAGCAGTTTATCATGTACCTTGGGTTGGTTTTCTGTATGTTTATTCTGTTTGGTATTATTTCTTTGACATATTGAATTATAGTTATTAAATGTGGAAAATTTTGCTATTATTTTTCATATAGGTTTTCTGTCTTTATTGTCAGCATACACACACACATATGTATATAACTTTGATAAGATTCTTTTAATTTATGCTGAGTCTTTTTTTCTTTCTGTGCTTCATTTTTTATAATTTTATTGCTGTCTTTAAGTTCAATAATCTTCTGCTGTGTCTAATATATTCCTAACTTCATCCTATTATTTTCATTTTATACATTGTGTATTTTATTTTGTGACATTCCATTTGGGTCTTTTAAAGATATCTTACTTTTCTCCTTATTATATTCAGGTTTAATTCTACTTTTTTATCATATGGACCCTATTTATAATAACTTTACAATTTTTTTGTTATCTCATCCTCTCTGTAATTTTTTAATCTGTTCTTCTTAACAGGTGTTTCTCATGTTTATGAGTCCCATTCTCCTGTTTTTTCTTAGTGCTAGTAATTTTGTTTTTGTATCTTGGACACTGTCAAATTTATGTTGTTTGATGCTGCATTTTGTTCTATTTCCTTAGAGACCACTGGGCTCATTTTGGTAGGCAATTTAATTAGTTTCAACCTTTTAGACTTATTATAACTTCTTTTAGAGTATAAAGAAGAATAAAGTATACAGTAACTTTTATTCTAGAGCTAATTTTTGGAGTCTCTGTTGAGTAAATGTATATTCAGCAAGGCTTCTCCATTTTGGCTGTAGGGAAGTGGGACAATTCCCAGCCTGTGTGAGTTCTGGTAATTGTTTTTCTTACATTTGCCTAATTGTTCTTTCCTCAAAAGTTGTTCTCAGTCAGTCTTGTGGGGTTTTTACTTTGTGCATGCACCAATTGGTATTTTTTTTTTTTTTTTTTTTTTGTAGAGACAGAGTCTCACTTTTATCGCCTGGGTAGAGTGCCGTGGCGTCACACTGCTCACAGCAACCTCCAGCTCTTGGGCTTAAGCGATTCTCTTGCCTCAGCCTCCCTAGTAGCTGGGACTACCTGTATTCTTTCTTTCTTTTAGATAAGAGTTATTAAGACATTCAGTGATAGATTTATGCCTGCTTTGAAGCTTTCAATCCAGAGCAAAGCCCCATTTCCTAGAAACCCTGCACAAAATTATATTAGCCAAGCCCAAATCCTGCAATTGCTTTACTATTTCCTTTTACTAAGATGCCTCAAAGCTCCAATCATATGTGTTCTCCCTCACTGCAATCAGCAATGAACACAACTTGCTTAACTGCAAGTGTGTACATGGTGGGCTTTGGCTGAGGATTCATTACTTTGTTCAGTGAATAAACACATGTAGTTAGACAGATATGTAAGATAGTTCAGCATATGGAAAGAAGGAGAGAGTTTTGAGAATGTCATGGTGTTCCCATGTGCATGACTTGGACATTTCCAGATAATTAGGAAGTAAAGAAAGTCCCATCAGATTGAATAGAGAGGAAATTTGATAGCCAACAGTCCAGAGAGTATTTGGGTAAATGAAAGAAGGAAGACAGTGGGCAAGGTGATAAGTCAGAGATGAGGAAATGAATATTTTTTATAATATGAATGTGACTAGACAGAGATGGAAATTTAACTTGAGAGGTTATAGGAAGTATAGGTAAGCCAGAGAGGAGTTGTAAACATTTTAGTCTCCTTTAAGTAAAGGTACTTGGGAAGAAGAATTTGCAGACCCAGAAAAGAAAGGAAATTTGATGAATCAAGATCTCAGAGTATGTGGGAGGAGCAGAGATAAGGGACCCAGTTGAAGAATTAACTGTGGAAAGGATTAAAGGCACTTTCTTCTTGCAACTACACAGATGAAAGGTAGGTACTACCAGCATCACTAAGTGTCAAGGCTCTGTGTTCCCAGTTGAGAGAACAGTTGAGAGTTGGGAGGCTTCTAAGGAATTTTATCACTGTTGACTTTTGTTACCTCAGTCAGGAAAAGTCTAGGATATTTGTTAACAATGAAGGAGTTAAGAGTTCAATAAATCTTGAATAGACTCAACAGAAAAAGGAACTGTAGCCAACAAGAAGAATGGGAACAGTTTTTCAGGCATTATTGACCCTGAGTGAGACAGAAGATTTTATACCCATCCCTCTTCCAGACAGGTGTGGGACTAGACGGACAGGGTCTATGGCCATGTAATGCTTCTCTGACATGGTCCTCCACAGGACATGACAGATCAAACAGGGCTGATCCTTAGTGGCAATGGAAGGTTTTCTGTGGTGGGACATTGAGTGGAATAAGGGAAAACAAAATTCCCATGAGAGCACAGTGGAAATGAGCTATCAGTGGGTGCAGGCTAGATACAGAGGAGTGAGGCAGCGTGGGATGGCTTAAAGGTGCTTAAAGTCCTAAGGTAGCAGCGTTTAGAGGGGACAGGTACAGGTGCTGGGGTGTGTCTGTGTGTGTTGGGGGTGGAGTGTTGAAAATGACATTCAGGAGCAGTGCCATTGAGGGGATTTGAAGGCAAAAAGGATAGTGATCCAGACAAAGAGTTTATGATTTCAGAAGTAGGGTAGTTGTGAAGGATAGTAATGATAGCCATTTTATGTAAAATGACCTAAAAATTTGGCCTTGAAGTTGGCAACACGGAGAGGGAAAACAGGACAGAAGAAGGGTTCCAGGACTTTAGGAAGGAGGAAATGTGTTACATGTTAGCAGGAGGCAAACTATAAAAAGACTTACAATAGAAAGAAGAGTTATCCCTATCCAAATATGAATAACATATCTATTATATCTATCCTGTTTTCACAGGGAGAATAAGATACCTACTGTTGTATAAAAGGTAAGAAAAACTTCCTTTAAATTTCATATTACAATGCTTAAAATGTATACTGTTGTACAGTAATATTATTTTACTGAAGTGAGAATGGATTTTACATATTTCGCACATGCAACAATAGACATTATCTTCTAAAGAAATCACCAAATAAACTTACTTGTGTCCAGAGAGGCCACACTTGCAGGGTAAAATCTTACATGTTGATTTACAGCTTCGGGAAAGGAGCTAAGCGTAGTGCTGGTATCTGCCAGTATAACTATAAACAGATTCAAACTATTTAAGAAAATATTTTATCCAGAGAAAAGTATAAGATTCTTGTCCTACTTTTTTATGTATGATATTCTTAATACGGGTAAACTAGATAAATCTGGACTCCATGGTAAATATTTCATATTTACATTGAAGTTTCACTTAGCTCTTTAAAAAAAATTAGTATTCTCAATCTCGGTGAAATTTTAAAGAATAATTTATTACATCTAATTATTCCTACAGTTATGTCTGACTTTTGGAGATGATTTCATGGGACAGAAAAGTTTTTAAAATACTCATTTTATTTTAAAAATGAGACTATAAATTTATGTTATGAAATAACAAATCTTACTTCCAAAGAGATATTAAATTATTAATTACATCTCTGACAAAAGAGGTGTGATATTTTGTTTATTCTGTTATTTTTGATAAGATCTTATTTTAAAGTTTGCCTTTTATCTGCTGCTAATTACAGGTGAACAAGGTGGGAGTTACCGTAACTACCTGGTGAGATGGCAAAAATTTCTAAAAGTTCTTAAACAGGATATGTAGGTAAAACTTGTGTTATTTGGACAGTCTTACAGTGATACATAGATTTTTCCTTTAAAAAAATGTGGTGATATGGGTGGTGCATAAAGCTAAAAAAGTAGTAAATGTCAACATTTTTGAATTTTTTTCTGGAATCCTAAGGCAATATTGTAACCAATTTATCCAACTAATTTCAATGAATTTAATAAGATATCAAAAAGTGGACCAATTTTTTTTCTAGTTTCTCCTGAGAATTGGATATAATTAAATGAAGGTATAATCCTTAGTAACTCCTCAGGATATTTTTTGGTTAATTTTTGAGACTTTTCATTTCTAACTTTCCTTGAACATTTAGGTCATTCTGATTCTATACGCTGCAAGGGTGATTAAGATCTCTGCTTACTTATTTTGCTATAAAATATAGATAACTTTTATTTGAAACTACTGATTTACCTATAGGTCTGAAAGAACTTTGTCAGTGATTACCTAGGAATACATTCTGTTTTATTTCCCCCCAAAAATGATATTGAGACTCAATCTATATAAAAATAATGAGGCTGGATTGTGTGTTCTTGGCTAGTAATAACCTGCCTCTCCTTTGGGTTGGGTATGTTACAGGTTTCAGAAGTGAGGTCCTTATTCGTGTTTCTAAATTTCTACCTATCTATTGAGATAATCAGAAATTACAAATAGTCATGTCAAAGTACCTAGAACTCTACATGCCCTTGCAATGTGTGGCTAGTCCAAATTGAGATGTGCTGTAAGTATAATACAAAGCAAGTAGTGATGTTTTAGTATAAAAAATAAAATATCTTTAAGTCTATACTGATTTATTGAAATAATATTTTATGTACTTGTTAAAATAAAACATTATTAAAATAATTTCAACTGCTTCTTTTTGCTTATGTTTAGTATGATTATGCAAATTTTAAAGTTTCCCATGGAGTTCACATTTGTGGTTTCCATTATAATTCCACTGGAAGAAGATTTGATATTAGTATTCTTAGCAAATGTATCCAACACATTGAATATGAAGAATTTTATGAAATTAATATTTTGCCATTGTTACAATCATATTAGAGAATCTAGAAACGAGCCAAGATTAAATTTAATGCTTTATTGAATTTTAGTTACCTTACTTCTCAGGTATCAAACCTCTGGGGCATTATTAAACTCTGAGAAAAGAAAATACTACTACCTGCCCCACCATTTTTCATGGGCTTTGTCTATCTGAAAGTAGACTCAATTTTAATAGCAGCTGTTTACAAACATAGATCAATAAGAACCATAGTCTAAAGTAGCGGTTCTCAACTTGTGGGTTGCGACCCACAGGAACTGTATTAAAGGGCAGTGGCATTAGCACTGCTGAGAACCACAGGTTTAAAGTGTTTCAGAGTAGAAGCCAATAAGAACAGTTTTCCTGTTGCTTACATATAAGATATTATTCTGCTGAAGTAACATATTCAATATGTGTGAGGTTGAAATGAAGCTCTACATCTTTCATCATTAGCATTCCCTAGATATTAAGACAGTTACGCCAAGAGAGAGAATATGAAAAACCAGTGATATAACATATTTCTTTTCTGATCATAAATGTGCAGTGATTCCTTACACAACATTTAGACCAAATTTTTGAGGTTATGTGATTTCTACAGAGCTTTTCAAAACTTTACCTATAGAATTAGTGCATTAGTTTTACCATATTTTTGTGGAAGGAAAATTACTACAATAAGACATGAAATCTGAAACTAGTTAAACAATAATACAAAATGTCCCATGAGGTTTAAGTCAATATGGAATGATTTCTCCATTTTTCTAAGTGTGATGACCAACCTTGGGATTCATGAAAATATAAAATCTCTTTTTAAAATAGCAATATTTTCATAGCATGGTAATATATAACTGTGCTGTGGTATAAATGTAACTGTGATGGCATATTATGGTTCAAAAGTTATTAACTTTTGTCAACTCTCTTTTCCATATAAATACCTGTCATTTTTATTTTCTTTTAGTAATATTTCTTATTCTTTTAAAATAATTAAAGAATTTACATTCATTATTACAAACTGTAAATAACAAGGTGGAAACATCTGATTCCTTTTGATTTTATGATGAATTCAAAACGTATTTTAGAATTCTAAAACTTTCTACTTGTTGGCCTTTTTTTTTTTTTTTTTAATTTTCTGGCCTTTGAGCTATCTCAAATCTCAATGAAGAATTAATACCTCCGAAGCTAATTGTTTTACTCTTAGAGCCATAAGTATCTAAAAATTCTTTCTTATGCTTATGTGTAATTTATACCTATTCTTACTAATTTACATAGAAACTATGAAAAACATGTACAAAGTGAAGAACTTTCTTGATACTTTTTTTTTTGGTATCGTGCTACTTTATCCCCTAGGTAATCTCACTTACAAACATTTTTATGTCTGTAGCCTAAAATAGTTCTCTCTCTATGCCCTAGTCTTACTTATTCAACTCACTTGATATCTAATACTTAGTAATCTTAAGAACATTTTAAACTCCACACATTGAAAATTGGGCTATCTCTAAGCCCAAATCTGCTGAGTATACTCAGCATGGAATAACCCTTAATAATGGCTGGTGCTGCTTCTTCCCCAGAGCCTAGCCATCAGCAGGTCTTTACCAGCCTTATTTCCAAAATTTTTCTTTATGCCACTAATTTGTCTCTAACACTATCTCTAATTCTTTAGATGAATTTCTATTATTTGTCTGCAGATGAAAGTAATGGCTTCCTACATGGTCTCCCTGCACCCATTCTTGATACCCTATGTTCATCCTGGGGCAGTTAAAGTGTTTACTTGAATATGTAAATCAGATCAATGTTCAATGTTTTGCATTGTCTTTCCCTGCTGTTTAGAAAAAGATCAAAAGATCAAAGACTTTGATCAAAGAAAAAGATCAAAAGACTTAACAGTGGCCTAACAGTTGCTATAAATTCTGAGCTCTGCTTATCATATCCTTATTTCATTAATTGCCTTCCACAGTTCAGATATCACGGAAATCAACTGTCAGGGACAAAACGTATTTTGTTCAAGAAAGCCTTTCCTGATCTTAGTGACCATCATTCTTTTTTGCATTACATTTGCTTTAATCTCAACTTCGTAGCATTTAATGCTATAATTCATATTAATTTTGAAAGAGCAAATAAAATAATAAATTGAAATTAACCTTTAAAATACTTAACAAAAATGCTTATATCTAGATCTAAATTGCAATCTTTGGTACATTCATGTTTAGCACAATCTAACCACGCAGCGAGAGGAAGTCAAGGATTTTAAAACACACCCAAACCCATAGAAACACACAGACCATATTAAACTAATGCGCACCTAGTCAGCACAGAAAACTTAGGCTAAAATATATTATAATCTGTTTGGAGGAAGAAGATACTCATTGTCAAGACTGCCATTTTGATATAGTCGTGGATGAAGGCAAGAAGAACACTACCCTGAAAATATCAGAGATACATTATACAATCTTTGGTAAATCAGAAACTCTACTAGGATAACAGTTCAGCTCCTGCATGTAGTTTGGCTAACATAAAGTGATGAAATTGCATTAGGGGAGGTCTCAGTTTTCTCAGAAAGTCATTTTCATGAATAGTTTGTTTTAGTTGGATGGAAGTTAAAAAGACCAATAAGAAAAAAAAATCAAGCTTTCTGGATACTTTCTCAGATGGCCACCAGTATATTCACTTTTAAACACAGGATAATATGGGAAGCCATCAAAATAACCATCTGTTAGAATTGTCTTCGAGGGGTACATTTTTTAACAGGAAACTTTGGAGCTGACCCTACAGAACCTGAGAATGAGAATGGCAGATGGCTCCCAATACTACATTTCAAGCAATTTTCTCTAACCTGTAGATTTATAAGTGATAAGAAGGAAAAAATAATAGAGATAAACTGACATTTGCTGCATTTACTCAGAAACAAGGAATGAATGGAATTATGCTTTAAAAGTCCTGATGCAGGCTTTTACACACCATATTTTAAATAAAATGCACAAGTATACCTAAGATTGGTCCATCACTTTGCATTGTTTTTAAGCTTCACGTGAAGCTACTGAAGAATAGTTTGTCCCTTGGGGTTAGTTACAGTTCCCACTTACTGAAATGAACTGGGAATGGAGGAACATGGAGATTTTTTACTTTTTTTTTTTTTTGTAGTCACACTGATCTACTTATTGGTATGTTGATTCCTACTGATATTTTAGAAATTTTACTTTTCACAAGTCCAGTGCTTCAGAATTTCTTCTTTCCCTTATATATTATGGACATAGAAAAATCTCTAAGTATCTACTGTGAAATGAATTGTGTTGCCCTAAAACTTATAAGTTGAAGCTCTGCCCCTAGTATAGACTATATTTGGAGTTCAGGCCTTTAAGGATGTAATTACTAATTATGGCTAATGAGTTCATTAGGATGGGGCCATGATCCAATGCATCTGGTGTCTATGAGATGCGAAACAGATCTCTGAGGGCTTTATCTACATGTCTGTGCAGAGAAACAGCTATGTGAGCACACAGTGAGAAGGTGACCTTCTGAGAGCCAAGAAGAGAGCCTCACCACAAATTTGTCTAAGCAGCAAATTAATCTCAGACTTCTAGCCTCCAGAGCTTTGAGAAATTGATGTCTATCGTTTAAGCTGTCTAACTTGTGATATTTTGTTATGGCAGGGTAGACTGACTAATACAATATGATTAGAGCATCTCAAGTTCTTTTGTCTCTTTTTCTTTTGATCTTTATTTTTGAAATAGTCCCATAATAATCTTTTCATATCCATGATATGTTAGGTTTACCTAACAAAATACTGATGTGAATTTTGTTGCGGTATCAAAGTTATATGGACCCTGAACATGTTTTTGTGTGATCTCACTTTCATGATGAACCTATGCTCAATATATTGTCAAAATGTAAGAGCAAGTTGGAAATTCCAGAAAATGAACCATAGAAAATTCAACTGAAGATGCTCACCTGTGACTGTTTTATCAATGATTAATGACTTGCCCTCAGTAATGCGATGGACACTCGTATGTTAGATAGTTGGATATGGTCAAGTTTTGCAAATGATGTCTTTACCAAAAATAGTGGATACCAATTCATAAATCAGATATGAACACTACTTACTTTTTATTCACAGAATGCTTATAGTCTTCACAAAATCTCAAGGTGTTAATTATTCTGAGTATTGAATATGGATACTGAAAAAGTAAAATACTGAAAGCAATTAAAATGAGGAAATTGTATAAACATGCAATTAAGAAACAAAAGTAAATGAGGAATATACTTTTTTAAAAAATGTTATTTCCATTTACTATAGAAATAAAATAGAAATTAAAATGTGACATAATTTTTGGCCTCGTCAGCATTTTCATGTCAATTTTCTTTAATTATGAAGTGAAACTTTCTATTTTTAATAAGAATACCATGCAGATAGTGAAAATAGAAATTTAAAAAAGCTCCAAAGAGAGCAGGCAGACAATATACAGTGTGTACCTGTGTTTATAGATAACATCTAATTTGCAAAGATTAATGGACATAGATATTATAAATTTTAAATTAAAAAAGATATTCATTTAAATTAAATTTAAAAAGACCAATATTTCCAAAATTCATGGAAATTTTAAAGAGGTTATAGCATATTCAAAGACTAACATACTACATATTCACTAAAATCATTTTGCAGAATAGCCTATGATATAGGAACTCAATTTAACTTAAAAACTGCATGACAAAGTCATATAATAAATTAAATGTACAAAACATTTTCTCTAAATAGTAGGATCATGGATTCTTTGCATATTATTTTCTTTATTAATTCTATTTTCAAGTTTTCCAAATTTTTAAACATTCTTCACTCATTACTGAATTAATATATTAAAATGTTTGAATAATGGCTGATAATATGATTGAACTTCAAGTAGTAATCTCCCTGTTTTCAGAGAAAAGGAGGAAAATTAAAAAGGTTAAAACTTCTAATTATGTTAAATATTTAGTCATTGCAGGCACTGGAGGGCCCGGTGAAACTCTATGCCTGGCCCATTCTTTTATATACATTAAAAAGGCCTTTGACAATAAATACCAGAATCATAAAACAAATAGAATATTTTTCAATATGTACCCAAATTGGGCAAATTTGATTTAATCTTCTAAGTTCCAGAGTAAATGACATATTCATTTGCTTAACACTTCTTTATAGCAGGCATATAATGCTTGACATTTTCAATTTTTCTTCACCTTAAAATCCTGTCTTCAATATTAAAAGAGGTCTCAAAAAAAAAAATAATAAAAGAGATCTCCAAGTAGTAATTCTTCTGGGGTAATAACTACTCTGGGCCAGCCCAATCCAAAATCACATCAACACAAAATTACTTAAATAGAAAGAATAAAATGCACACACAACTATGTGTGTGCACACACTCGTCTATATATGCATACACTGCAGCTCTGTGGAAATTGCTTAAGATTTAGTTATCTTTAATGAATATTCATCTTCATAGAATATTCATATATTTTATCTATGATGATGCAGTCTTTCCAAGAAACGGTTAAAAGAACAAAAGATAAAAACTGAAAATTCTTATTATATGGTTAAAGGTGTCTACCGTGCTAAATAAAAGACTGGGCAAAAGCAAGGAGAGATTCATTCAATTTCCCTTTAAGAACACACTAGATAAACTCTACTATTTGCTCACAGTTGAGTCTCCAAGCATCTATTTCTTTTGCTTTTAATTTTAACTAGAGTCAATATTGCCCTGTCTTCCTTTACATTTGTTGTGAAATCTTCTGCCACTTTTCTTTTCCCTTTCTTGGTGAAGTTGTCAGATTCTATATTTTCCCTTCAGTATTTCACTCAGGCTTAATGAAAATTAACCTCACAGTCAAAATAAAATGAAGCTAATGGAAGAAAAGAAGAAGGTAATAAGTTTATAAGAAAACCTACGCCATACCTAGCAAAATCAGTGTCAAAAGCTGTGATCATGTTATCACAATGATACAACATCATTAACACAGCTAATGTAAAGTTAGCCGGAGTCTAAGAAATTGTGTCTGAGAGAAACACAGTTGTGGAGCATATATGCCACCCACTGGCTTCCACTCAGAACCTGTGAAGGTCATATGTTGTCATCACATTTCAGAATCTGATACCAAAATAGCTGCAGCTTTGATGATAAAAGATAAGGCTGAGGCATGAATGGAAATCCAATTTCCTTCTTTATAATGCAGAAAGCTCACACTGCAAGGCATTTCCATTCTAATAGAAATACACTTCACACATTCCAGAGATCAAGAAATATTTGGATTTCTCATATCTGGTATATGACGGTATTTCATTTTATGTTCCCGACTATTCTCTCACTCTTTCTTCCTTTCCCTTTACTCCCTGTCCCTGCTCTCTCCTCCTTGACCTCAGACAGAAAGCAATAGTTTCAACTTTGCCTTCATCTGATATATAGGAATCAATCGAATTGATTATAAATGCCTGAGCAGTATGGCTTTTAACAGCTTTTGTAGGAAACAGAAGCCAGGATGCACATCGACAGTCCAGGTCACATTTCCAACATGGCAGCATTTCTGTCTTCTCACTTTCCGGTTCACTTGACTAATTTTTTTGTAAATTTGAAGGTCAAGAAACCAAAAAGAAAAAAAATAAAGTCCACAAGAGAAACGTAAGGCACCACAAAAATCTTGTGATTGAGTGTAACTTTTTCAAAGAACAAAAACAGGAACCTGCACATAAAATATAATTTAAATGAAAAATATATGCACCCTTTTCTCCTATTTCCCAGGAGCTTAGAAATAGTTACATTTTGGAATAAGAAAAATAGCTTGTAAATATGTAGTATGATTAAGTATGATTTAATCTTCTTAGTTGGAAATCTTATTAATTTCCATTATGTAATATGATCCTTTCCACTTAAAAAAAAATTCAGACTATTACGGGAGTACAAGTATTTTGGTTACATGAATCGATTTTGTACAGTTAGAATCACAGTTGTAAGTGTCCCTTCCCTCTGATAATGTGTATTATACCCTTTAGGTGTGAATTTACCCCTCCTGTCCTACCCTATCCTATCTGCTTTTTTACCTCAAGGTTTTGTTGTTGAGTTTCACTACCAAATGTGCACATGGGTATTGATTGATTAGTTACAGTTTAATAGTGAGTGCGTGTGGTTTTTGTTCTTCCGTTCTTGCAAAACTTCCACTTAAAAGAGTTGTCTCCAGTTCCATCTAGGTTGTTACAAGAGGTATTAGTTTGCCATATGTGTGTGTGTGTGTGTGTGTAGGACGACATGGTATACCTATACCATATTTTATTAATTCATTCATATACTGATGAGCACTTAGGTTAGTTCCACATCTTTGTGATTGTGAATTTTTTATTTATTATTTATTTTTTTTTTGTAGAGATAGTCTCACTTTATCACCCTTGGTAGAGTGCCGGGGCACCACACAGTTTACAGTAACCTTCAACTCTTGTGTTTAGGTGATTCTCTTACCTCAGCCTCCCCAATAGCTGGAACTACAGGCACCTGGCACAATGCCTGGCTATTTCTTTTTGTTGTAGTTTGGCCGAGGCTGGGTTTGAACCTGCCACCCTCAGTATATGGGGCCAGCCCCCTACCCACTGAGCCACAGGTGCCACCCGTGATTGTGAATTTTAGTGGAATAAATATTTGAGTGCACCTGTCTTTTTGAGAACATAACATTTTTTCCCCAATAGTGAGATTTCTGGATGAAATAGGTCTAATGATCTTTATATTTTTTAAAATAAATATCATCATTGAAAATAACTTGTTTAGTGCTATACCACACAAAATTCTAAATCCTTCTGTGTTTCTATTATTTAATCAAAAGTATCATATCTGTACATTGTTTAAGGCCAAATCATCTCAGACGTCTTTAGAAATTCCCAAGGTTAATTTAGCTCTGTCATGTAGTAGACAATGCATGTTTTAGTTACTGACTCAAATTTGGGGAGGTATTTCCCTCCTACTCTCAGTACATTGTTCCAAGGCCAACATGTGACTCAAGCCTGGCCAATAAAAGCCTCACAGCTCTCTGGTTCCAGTGACTGGCTCTTGAATAACCACAGTGACCGCATCAGATCCAATTAACCAATTAGACATTCTGTCACTTTTGCTGAGATTTCTTGTGCAGATATGGTCCTCCTTTCAGGCAGTGCTTAGGATGGTGGCAGCCATCTTGCAAACACAGGAAAGGAGTCTGTCTGATAATAGAGCTAGTAAGAAAGAGCCAAGCTTTGGACAGAGCATTTGAAGAGAGAGACATTGATCCCCTGAATCAAGCAGTTAATAATCCCATTTACGTTCTTGAAACTCTGTTACTTGAGATAATTTTTCCTGTTGTATAAGGGAGTGTGTCATTCAAGTAGCTCTGTTCTTTCGTATACATTCCCCATTGATTTAAGTGTAAATACAATGCAGGGGGGAAAAGCAAATCTTATTGAACCAAATTCTGTTAGGGATACTACTAACCTGAATTTCTTACTTGAAGTATAATAGAAAGAAGAGAGATGGTTCACTCTGTTCTGATATCTTTGTAGCTTAATGATTGGGTGGATTATTTAGGAATGAATTTTATCATATGAGCAACACAATTGAGAATGGCAGAACTTCAGAAAAATACATTTTACTTATGTTATTAATTTCAGCATAATTGTATATAACATCATGTTAAATAGTGGTTTTCTGATGTTACTTTTTTTAGCATTGGAAATCCTTATGCAGCTCTTCCTAAGGATTATTGCTGGTGTGATCTGTTGGAGTCAAAATCTCTCTCTTTATCGCCTACTTTCTGCTGTTCTGTTATTCTGGCAGTCATTTCTATGCATTTGGCTTAAGCCATTAATTGCATAAATATCTGTAAACTACAGTTTGCCAAAGTCTCTTTAGGTAGGTCCTTTACCAATTTTAAACATTTTCCCGAATATTTTTAATAAATGTCTATCTCAGTTAATTAATACTACCTTGGAATTCTTTTCTCCTACTTGTTTGGTGTTTTTCCTACTTGTTTGCTTGTGTGTGTGTGTGCTTTGTGATAGTATGGTCTATCCTTTTTCTAATCATTGGCTTCAGTCACAACAGTGTTATGAGTTTATATCAACCATACCATTTAACTGGAAGAATTATTTTCACATGGATGAGCATAGATCCTACTTTAGGTCAGAAAAAAATAGGTATCATGTTATTATCTATTAATTACATTAAATGTTTTCCTGACTGAAAGTTACAAAAAATTTGTTTTTATTTAAATACCATAGTATCTATGTTCTATCAGAGTCTTACATTTAAGATACACTCAATAATTATAAGTTGACTGATAAGAAAAAACTATTGACTGACAATGAGAATGAAAAACACTCATTTTCCTCTCTTAGTTTTCTAAGAAAAATTGTGGCATTTAATATAAGTCCTATTATGGGAAATGTGCTAAGTTTAGCACTGCCTATTAGCTGAAAAAAGAGTTTCTAGGCTGATGATCAGTAATTCAGTAAATTACTAAATTTAATTGAATGCGTGTGTCAACACCTAATTAAGAAGGTCATCAACTCAGCAAGAATTATGCTACCATCTTCATTGTGTTATTAACAACCTCTCCAAGAGCAACTCTTCAGTCTAAAGGTTCTGCACTGAATCCATTCTTTAAATACAGTACCTAATCCAAGATTAATTTATTTAAACTCTACCTTTGTGTAAAACCTATTGACTTCAAACAGGCTTTAGTGGAACTATTTGGAACTCAGCCTATGCAATGCCCAAGTGGAAAAGAATTGGATTTTAATATGAGACCATTTTATTAGGGCATATGAACAATCACCCTTATTAGTATTTTTCCTAACCAAATTGTTTAATGAAAATACTTTCTCCTGAAAATAAATTTCCCACAAAGTGTTATTATATATCTATTACATAGAGAGCCATATATTATGTAATAAGAATTTCAAGTGTTGAAATGGTTTCTTTTTTTGATGAATTTCCAATGTAACTCACAAATATTTAACTCTCTCTAAGAACATACTGTGGAAAATAATAACCATATTTGATCAAGTCACTATTTGCTATAGTGAGGAGAATGGAAATGTTGCTGAAGGCTGAGGTAATGATTTTTAGAGGTATAATTTAAAATTTTAAATAAATAAACAGCACTTAAAATAGAGCATGGAATGAGAGCAAATAGAAAATGATCACAAGGATGAAGATATCAGTGCTGTGTCATCACAGAGCCATCAGGGAACCATCCTTATAAATATAGGCTGTGTGCTGTGATACAAGAAACTAGCATCCATTCAGATATTTTTAAAACATTGCTCTGTAGACAGTAGATCTGTAAGAATAAATGTTATATCAAACCCTATTTACATGGAAATTATTCAGAAACCCTGAAGTGTAGTCTTGTTATGAGTCATTACTATTATAACTCCTCTTGTATTATCTTGAAGCCAAAATAGCAATGCATTATTAACTAGCAAGAAGGGAGAGAGTAAATAACCAATAAGAAGTTTGAACTTTAGGTAAGAACCATAATCAAAGAGGGAAAAAAGGAAAGAGAGAAAGGGAGGGAAGGAGGGAGAGAGAGGGAAAGGGAGGGAGGAAGGGAGGAAGGAAGGAAGGAAGGAAGGAAGGAAGGAAGGAAGGAAGGAAGGAAGGAAGGAAGGAAGGAAGGAAGGCAGGCAGGCAGGCAGGCAGGCAGGCAGGCAGGAAGGAAGGAAGGAAGGAAGGATACCCTAAGTAGAAAAAGCAGCAGCATATGAAGAAGGAAAAACACCAGGAAGAAAGAGTTTTATACAAATTGGAGCCCCTTGTTTCTTTCTCTGAAGGATAATGATCGTGAATGGCTTTGT
>CAUYON010087887.1:0-26883 GCA_963573935.1 Arctocebus calabarensis
CAATCAACTTACAAACAAAGTAAATGATGGATGATTAAATGAAGCTCTATATGTATTCTTTTATGAGGTAGACATATTGTTAAGGAAAAATAAAAATAAGTTGCAGAAATCAGTGTAACCTGGTTTCTTGGTTTCTTGTACATTCAATGGATCCTCAACAATAAAAAAAAATAAGTTGCAGAACAATAAATATAGTAAAATTTCATTTATATATATTAAAAAGTAACATAAAACCCTATGTACTTCTAAAAAACTTACAACATGCTAGAACTGTGGGTGCTTTATGTATTAATTTGCTTAAGCAGCTGTGCACTATTATCATTGCTATTCTATGGATAAGGGAACAGACCCAGAAAAAAATAAATAATTTGCCCAAGCACCCAAAATGTTAAAAAGTGGAACTCGAATTCTGTCCCAAGCAGGCTGGTTCCAGGGCTCTGTGCTCTTCAACATATTAAATTGCCAAACAGATATAGAAGTACATTGAAAAAAGCCTGAAGGGGTAAGAAACCAGCGGTGTTAAGGCCACACGTGACCTTCTGGTCCTTAAGTGTGGCCTTTTGACTAAATTCAAATTTTATAGATCAAATCCTTTTATTAAAATTGGTGCAACAAATTTGCAATCAGTACATCTTTTCAGAAAAAGATGAAACTTTTTTTGCCTTCTTTGGTTCTTAAGAAAGAACAATCTTGAAAACAGAAGGCCACAGGTTCCCCACCCATGTGAGGGGAGGAGAATTGAAGGGCATAAAAAGTGGCAAAGATCATTAGTTTTTACTTGGAATACTTCAGGCCTATTTAAACTTTTGACATAGAATATACTAACTTGTATAGTTTTGGGTTTGCTCCCTTTAAAAAAAGTTGTAATGTGATTCCAGTTTGCACCAGATTTCTGTATAAGGTAAAATGGTCTCATTATTTAAAGAGTAAAATGGCTTCAAGAAGGAGACTTCGAGGAAGAGAATTTTGAGTCTTGAAGGATGAAAAGTTTGTCAGGTAGACATTTATGGAAGAGAACTTAGTTGGTGCTCAATAACTCTTTTGCATGAATGGATTCTACGTAGAAGACACAAACAAAATTTCAAAGGAAAGATGGCAAGAAATAAGTCTGGGGAGAGAGGTCAGGGCCAGATCATTGAAAGTGCATTAAGTAAAGGACATTATCTGGAAGCAATGAGGAGACTTGGAAGGATTTTAAGTGGCAGAGATCATGCATATTTGGGTTTACTCTAGGTTTATGGGTCATCCCACAGGTGATCACTACACATTAAATAGAAGGAATAGTACAAGAGAATAGCTGTTGCTGCTAAGGATGGTGAGGATGATGATGATTTGCGATTCTGGGAGGTAAAGTCGGTAGATTTGAATCAACGCTATGTCAAATGATCTACTACTTTATTCTGCATTTAGGGTCATTTCATTTGCTCAGATTGCAGCCTTGGGATTTTTCATTTTCTTAGGTATTGGTGATTTTTTCCCACAATTCTGCATTTATGTAAATGTAGGTTCTGAAAGCAGGTTTAAAGTCATAAATAAGATCTTCTCATATGTTCTCCAAGAACATTATTCTATCTAAACTATTCCATTTTCCCCTGGAACAGTTCTAATACATAAATCCTTGGTGCACTCTTGCTGCTCATTATGAGCTTTTATTGTTCCTCCTAAATCAATTCATTTCTGGACATTAGGTTTCTGCTGAATTATCCCCAGAGGTGTCTGTTGATATTTTAGTATATTTGGCTATAGTATGCATAATATTTCTAGCCAGGAATGAGCTGATTATTTTTAAATAAGGTATTATTGGTGGCATAGGCCCTTCAATGCATTTTTGGTCAAAATCCACCTGTGATTCACTAAGCTGACTTTTCATGAAAATTGGAGCCATTTATGGTTTGGGAGCCTGCCATCTCCTTTCTGATGTGTGAGAAGTCTCTCCTTCGGGATTTCAGAATTTTAAGCTGCTAGCCAAACAGTTGAATGGGGAAAAAGTCTTCATAAAACAAACAAAGCATCCTAAAAAAATAATTCCTTTTTGTTGTTCAGTAGCTAAGATGAATGTATAACTTTCATAAGAAATACACTGGTGTTCAGGACTTGCTTGTTTGATATAGATACCAGGTCTTTTATTATTGTTCTGGGTCTCTGCAGAAAGTATTACCTTCACTGGGTACCAACAAAGTCCATTGGACAAAACTCCTTTTCCAGAATAAATCTCCTTTAAGCCAAGATTCAAAGCTTCCACTTTCCGTTTACATTTTCAACCATTCTCCTGTTTGGTAGTCAAGCTGAAATCTATTGCATACAAAAAGATATAACCTGCCTCCTTTCTTGGCTTATGACAACATAGATCCTGATTAATTGCCTCTGTCCCCATTCCCAAAGGATAATTAAAACAGAAGTTCTGATTGAGTTATAGCCAAGGCTTGAATTCAAGAGGCACAAATTTCAATGAAGACTCAATTGTTTACTGTATTTGATGTGTACAGATCCATTTGGACTTCTCCAGTCCTTACAGACACAGATGGCATTGGACATTCGTGCTTTTCAGGATGCTCATTGACATCCACTTGATGTCCCCCTTGGGGCACTTAGTCCATCACTAAGGTCACAGCAACGTTCTCTATAAGGGTGGTTTCTCACAGACTTAATCCATTAATGAAGACGTAAACCACACCATAATTTTTTTTCAGGCATTTAAACCTCCTCTAAGAAAAGATTTATTACATTAAAAAATAATCTATACAGGCAAGTGAACTGGGTTTTTAAAAACTATTTACATAGTGAAGATACTAATGTATGTATAAGTATGAACATTTAGCCAGGACCGTTCAGAGGAATTCAAGCATTATAAGGTGATCAGATTAGACCGTATGTCCTTTAAAATATATTTAAATAACAGTGCTTGATTTTCTAAGTGGTATAATCTCTTCCCTTTCCTTTATTCCTAAAATCCTTAAAGACATTATAATGATTACTATGTTATAGCAAAAGTATTAACAATGGAGTTACCTATTTCTATGTTGTGTGTCTCCCAATTTTAATTTTTAATCAAAATTTGCATTAAAATGAGACCATTGAGTATCCTCTATGGGTATTTCAAACATTTTCAAGATAACTTATTCCTGGTGAACATAAGAAGAAAGGGAATTTTTTTATTTTTTAGTCTTTTTTGTATTTCTTTATTTTAACACTTCTGTTTAATGTTAAGAGTTACAGGATAAAGATGTTACATTTGAAGATTAGAGCTGACTAATGTGAGGAAGGAAGAGCATGGCTTACAGTAATGGGAAACATTGTTCTTTGTATGTTCAGAGTGTTTAAGTAAGTTCCACTTTCCCTTCTCTAGCTTCCTATTTGGTTAGACTTGGGGCACTGGCTACTCAGGTCCCTCTGTATCCATTGGGGGTGAGTAGACACTTGTGCTTTTAAACAAAACAAAGTAAAGTGATTAACCTGCTAATATGGAAACAAACAATGATTCTATTTCTATTTTTGAGCAATTCAGACCTTAGAATGGAGTTGCATTTGGGACCCCATCTTAAGAATGTGCATGTAGCACTGAATAAATTTGACATAAAAGGGTTGAATGCATGGGAAAAGTAAAAAGCATCACCCTTAAGTTTTTTTGTTTGTTTGAAATGAGGACCCTCTCTGTTCCCCAAGTTGATCTTGATCTCCTGGGCTCAAGTGATCCTCCTGCCTCAGCCTCCAGAGTATCTGAGATTATAGGCCCACAACACTATGCCTGGTTCCTACCCTTATTTCTAATTGACATTTTAAATATGTCCTAAGAATTCAGACTGGATAGGCTTACTATAAATAAGAAACCATTTTAGTTCATTTCACTAAAGGTAAAAGTACCATGATTGGAAAAACCGACCTGCTCTATTTTCCCAACTTCTCTTTGTGACAGGTGACTTATATGACTCACTGCTGATGGTTTCCCTGTTATGAGTGCTTAATACTCCTCTTCTCCCTCAAGGAAGGACACATAAATTTGAGGATCATATAGTTTATGGGTCGGCAAGGATCACAGGGATTGGGATTAAGTAGAGTTATTGTTAACCTTGCCAAAAATAGAGGCTGAACAGATTTGGTGTCTGTTATGTTTTCACAAAGAGCTGCTGAGGAAATGAATGCTAAGCCTTCATCCCTACTTTTCTTCAAATCTCCAAACACAATAGCAACCTAAGTCTTGGAGTTAAGTCACTTTTCAGATTGTGAATTTAAAAACTGCAAGCATTCATCAAGTCTATATCCTACTGGTACAGAGCACTGATTCGCTTTAGGACTGATTACATGTACAAAATTGTATTAACAGGTATGCCAAAGAATGCTTGGGCATAGAAAAAATGAGGAATAATGCACTCAGTCACATGGGAAAGTTGTTACAACCTCTTTAAGTACCTAATTTACTCCTGGAGATTTCTGCTATAGATAGAACTATGAATTTTTTCATCTATAAAATTTAATAGTTGTCAAGAGCCATGAAGGATTCGAGATTTTTACCCAATTGCAAGCTAACGAGGTAGTCAGCCACAGTTTTATGAATGCTGACAGAAAGCACAAACTCTCAGGCTAGAAATGAAGGACAGTTTATTACTCATAGCAACAGCAGCAGCCAGAAAGTAGAATCATTTATGCCAGTTCCCTGAGTCCTATTTCCCACCAAATGACGTGAAGGGGGCCAGGTGACACCCAGGTGCACATTCTGTGGGTTGCATTGCAAGAGAAGAACCCTGAGCCCTGAGTTTAGGTAGCCTGAATCTTTTATAACAATCAATAAACTTGCCTGACCTTTGCCCGAGGGAGAGTGTTATCTTTATTATACCAGACAGTAAATACACAAAGTCTAACAATCAAGTCGGTGAACTCATCCTCGACAAAATATTACATACCTCATTGCTGAAAAGCAGTACAGTCACCTTTGAAGTACTCCCCTTGGGAAGCTATGCCCCAAAGCCAGCACCTCATCTACCCTTCAAAGAAACTCTGGAACTCTTTTTTTTTTTTTTTCAGAATGACCATCACAACTGTTGTCATATGGCATACAAAAACATGCAATAATGAACATCACTCAGCAAGACAATGCAGCATGTTGACAGGAACACAGCTTATGAAACCTTATCAAGTTGTTTGTACTGTGCCACCAACATAAGCACACAATAGAAAGTTCACAAACTTAATTGTCAGACCTTGAAAGATGACAGTTCTGATGGTCATTCCAAAAAATAGTTCCAAAATTGCTTCGAAGGGTATACTAGGGACTGATGTTGGTGCAGAGCTTCCCAAGAGGAGGACTTTGAAGGTGACCATAGTAATATTCAGCAATGAGGTATGTAGCACTTTTTCTAGGATGAGTTCACGAACTTAATTGTGAGACTTTGCTCCAGAGAAGGACACTACGTCCATCCTCCAAGGCTCTTTGCCATACAAACATGCTTGAAAAGATATTCCGGAACAAAGGCAACCATCACCTCTGTTCACAAGATGTATATAGATGTGAGGCCCTCGTAGAGAATCGTCTTTGAATAAGAACACATTCCTGACTCTATTTGCTCAAGATTGAGACTATATGTAAAGCCCCTAGATCTGCCACTTAGCCCATTTTCCACTCCTGCCTCAAATTGAGAGCTTTTCTAGATAATGCTATTGATAGATGTTGATAGAGTAAAGGGTGGAAACTTTAAATGGGTTGAGAATTATAACTTTAGTAGTGGGGGAGATAAAAGTCAGAAACCTTATGGGGGCGTTCCACCAAGTCTGCCTTGCTACTTGGCAGCTCCTTACCCTTCCAACCCCCCAAAAGCATCTTCCTTTTATACACAGCTAGTAATTCACTTCACTTTTATACACAGCTAGTAATTCCACTAAATGGAGAGTTATTGAAGACTTTGAAAAATGTACATTCCTTGGAGCATTAAGGACTCAGGTGTTTACTCACATTAGTGGGAATTTGTGTAAGGCAGTTTCCCTTTAATAACTAGCTGAGACCAACTACCCTGAAGGAAAAGTAATTTTGACTGGTTGAGGGCTAGAATGGTCATCATTAAGCATGGAGCACTTTTTGGGTACAGCAGGTCTAAGAGATAACACTGTAGAAGGATTAAAACAATATGATTTCACCAAGCGCATAGGTGCCAGGGAAGATAGGCACTCGAGGCAGAAAGGATGCAGAGAGAGCACAGAGATACCAAAGAGAAGATTTGCCCATTCTCAGATTTTACTTGGAGTTGGCACAGTGCCAAAGCAGAGGAAGCGCTCTCTCTTCTTCTTTCTCCTCACTATTGGATCTCTTTATTTCACAAATATTTATCAAATGTCTCTTGGTGGCACTGCCACTGCTGTTATTACTATTACCATTTATTGAACACTCATTAAGTTGTCAGAGTTAAGATTCCGCTGGTGGAACAAGATCAAATAAAATGTGGTCCCTGCCCCAGAATAGACCATTGGAAGAGACAGAAAACTCAGTCAACAATTATACAACTTAGCTAATGCTATTCTGGAGAGGCATCGAAATCAGACATCCTAAGTCTTGTCTCAGGACCCACAGTCAGACTTCTACTGTGTTTCTTAGATCACGGTAGTAACCTAATAGTAGCTAATACTTTCATGGTGCCTACTATATGGCAGGCATGGTTTTAGGAGCCACTAACACATAATCCTTACAACATTCCTATGAAATAAGCACTGTGAGTATATCTTCATTTTTCAGAGGAAGAAATTGAGGCTCAGAGAGGTTAAAGTGGCTTCCTCGGGGTCACAGAACTTGTGGACAGCAGAGGTGGGGTTTGATTCTTGGTGAGGCCTACAGTATACTTTCTTAGATACCTCCCTATACTGTCATTGAAACACATTTAAGCTAAATGTCCAGAACATATAACCATCATTTATAACTCATTTTTATGTTAAATTTTGAGTCCTAAACTTCTGACCTGAAGAAATTTTCAAAACACATGTTTTTGTTTAGGAAACTGCCTGGCTTGCAAACATTAGCAATAAACATTTTTTTTGGGGGGGAGGGTAGAGACAGAGTCTCACTTTATCGCCCTCGGTAGAGAGCCGTGGTGTCACACAGCTCACAGCAACCTCCAACTCCTGGGCTTAGGCAATTCTCTTGCCTCAGCCTCCCGAGTAGCTGGGACCACAGGCGCCGGCCACAACACCCGACTATAGCAATAAACAGTTTTAAGATGCCATAAATTCTGTCTGAAGGGCACTAGAATGTTAATTACCACATCATAAGTTTAGGGATTGTGGTTTTGGGAGTTCCCTTATTCTGATATGTAGCATTTTCTATTTTATTCATTTATACTGCTCACAAAATTAAACACTTAAGTTTACTTTAAAAAGCAAAGCAAAATACATTTATAAGAGAACTTCTGGCTCGGCGCCTCTGGCTCAACGGGCTAAGGCACCAGCCATGTACACCTGAGCTGGTGGGTTTGAATCCAGCCCCGGCCCGCCAAACAAAAATGATGGCTGCAACCAAAAAATGGCCGGGCACTGTGGTGGGTGCCTGTAGTCCCAGCTGCTTGGGAGGCGAAGGCAGGAGACTCGCTTGAGCCCAGGAATTGGAGGTTGCTGTGAGCTGTGATGCTACAGCACTCTATCCAGGGTGACAGCTTGAGGCTCTGTCCCCCCCCCCCAAAAAAAAGAGAACTTCTAGTCTTAAGAAAGGAAAAAAGACGTATACTATTTGGAACATTCTACCTGTTCCTCTGCTCTTACTCCCTTCAGAAAATTGCTAAGTTTAACCTCCATGCTGCGGTGCAAGAATTACTTCTCAACAATTCTTCTCATTAAATATTTTGCAGATGGCCCTATTTGCATTGAAATGTTTAATCTTTACTTTTCATGTCTATTTTTGTTCTTTGTGATTTCTTCTATTCCTTAGACATCAGACAGTTCTTCTATTCTAGGCTGACTTGTATCCCCTTAAAATTCACAGATTTAAGTCCTATCCCCAGTATACCACATCAGAATGTGACTGTATTTAGAAATAGGGTGTTTTGAGAGGTAATTAAGGTAGAATGAGGTGGTAAGCGTGGACCTTAATTCAGTATGAGTAATGTCCTTATAAGAAGAGGAAAGACCATGTGAAGAGAAGGAGAAGGCAACCATTTACAAGCCCAGGAGAGAGAGGCCTCAGAAAAAAACAACCCTGCAGACCCTGAACTCAGACTTCTAGTCCGAATTATGAGAAATCATATTTCTGTTGTTTAATCTACCCAGGCTTTGGCACTTTGTTCTGGCGGCCCCAGAAAACCAATACAGTGTGTAAGAGTAAACCCAGGTGACCTGAGCATTTATGTAGAGCTCCTATCCCATCAAAAGCTCTTCAAAGGCACTCCATGAATTTGTCAATGTAATCATAAAGAAACTGTAGACTTCATGAATTCATTCAACAAGCATTTATTGAGCTTGCCCTGGAAGTCAGGTACTGAAGTAAATGGTTAGGACAGAAAGATAACTACCCACCTCCAAGTAGCTCAAAATAAATATGACCTCAAATCACCCTCAAGGAATCCACAGTTTAAAGAGGCACACTAAAGATTGAATTTCAATATGATGTGATCAGTGGTAAGACTGTTGTATGCACAGAGTGGGTAAGGATCATGGGCCACAGGAACTTTACTGGGATTCAGGAGGGCTGTCAGATTGGAGGCCACAGGTAACCTAGGTCTTTAGGGAAAATAAGAAGTCTGACAGGTGGAAGAGGGAGAGACACTTCAGGAATGCCAGAGACAAAGGCAGGAAAAATGGGAAAGTGTCTAGAATGTCAGGTGATGAGTGAGAAGTTCGGGGTAACTGGAGGTAGGATGTGTATGAGAGAAAGTGGGAGGAGGGACTGAAGATCTGGGGTCAGACAATGAAGGACTAGCTTTGCCAAATTTGGATTTTAACCTGAGAGCGATGGGAAGCCACCAGAGACTTTTATAGAGAAAAAAAATCATGATCAGACTTGCCCTGAGCCGAAGTCTCTCCAGCAGTGTGGAGAACAAAATGGTGAGGAAGTGGGTTGCAGAGACACTGGGTAGCAGGGAAGACCATGGAAACCTGAACTGAGGTGGTGATACGGGAGGAAGGACAGTCCTGCTTTAGACATGTCAGAGGCGGGATCTAAGGAGGCTGGTAACTTACTGTGACCATTTTAACACTTTCATGTGTGAAAAGTTACTTCAACTGTAAAGTGCCAGACAATATTTACTTGATTTTACTTTTCTGTATCAGATGTACATCACTGCTTCCTTTAACGTATAGGCTTATTGTCATTTTAATAAAATGCATGATGTTTTTATTTACTTTTGAAGAACTAAATTCAAAGGGGCTATACTTCCTTACTTGTGTTTTATTTAAATTTGGGAAGAGTTGTTCCTCATAAAAGTACAGTATAATTGGGTACAGTTAAAAATAAATAAATTTTTATTTTATCTCATCATAGCATGTCTGGCATTTTTGTGATTCTTCCAAGTTGGACTTGCTGGAAAACTGCCTAGTTGAAGAAATAGAAAGTCTGGGGAATATACTCTCCTGGGTCTAATCTGAGATGTCTCACTACCCACCTACCTGGAGTAGTTTACTCAGTCTCTCTAGGACTATGCTTTCTTATTTATAAAAGGACAGATTCCTTGATCTCTAAGGAGTTTTGCTGACTAAAATTCTGTAACTCTTCCCAGAAGAATGACTGCTCTTGAATTTTAAAATGCATTTTGTTTAATGTTTTAAAAACGAGATTTTAAATTTTGCTGAAAAGCCTTTCTTGGGAAGTACATACATCTTGTTAGATGTTTTCTCAATTCATTAAAAGAAATGAAGCATCATGTACGTCTAAAACATTACCATTCTGGGGTATAAAGGCACCCTGGGAAGTGCACTTGAACCTCTGCAGGTTCAACTAAGGCTTACAGAGAGTAACAGTGAACAAGTGCTGCTTTTTGAACCGATCTGGAGAGTTGAATGGGGTAAATCCGACAGCAGGAAGATTAAGGAGCCAGCGGATTCCCTTTTACCTTCCTTAGGAAAGCAACTTGTATCTGTAGATGCAGAAGGGCTCTGGATCTCTGGAAGAGAAAAAGGACAACGTGGAGGAGTTTCTCAGATTTCTTTACTCTCCACCTGCCGGTCTGATTTCCTCCTGAGTTCTGTCTGATAAGGAATTGGATTCTCCCACCTCCTCTTGCTCCCCCTCCCTCTCCTACTCCCTGAGTAACGATGCTGTCCTAGTAAGTGATGCTGTCGGAGACGGGAGCCCGGCGCAGAGGAGGCATCGCCGCAGCCGCGGGGCTGGAGAACCCTTCCCGGCACCAGCGCCCCGCTCGGCCCCGGGCGTCCTACTCGCGGCCACGGCCGCGGCGGCTGCTCCCGCGGTTTGATGGTGGGCGGCGGGGGCTCAGCTTCGGCTCCCGCCTCTAACCGCTCGGGCGCGGGCCGCGCCGCTCTCTCCTCCCGCCTTCCCGCTCCGGGCTGCCCGGGACTGCGGGAGCCGCGGGAGGCGGGGAAGGGACGCCGCAGGGAGACCACGCGGCCGGCACCCCCGAGCTCGGACCGCAGCCGGCGCGATGTCCACCAAGGTCAGGAAGTGCAAGGAGCAAGCGAGGGTGACCTTCCCCGCGCCGGAGGAGGAGGACGAGGGCGAGGACGAAGGCGCGGAGCCGCAGCGCCGCCGCCGGGGCTGGAGGGGCGTCAACGGGGGGCTCGAGCCGCGCTCGGCGCCCTGGCAGCGGGAGCCGCAGGGCTACTGCCCGCCGCCCTCGTCCCCGGGGCTCGACCTGTGAGTACCCGGCCTCGGGAAGGCGGCGCGGGCGGGGGGCGGAAAGGCGCGCCTGGGCGGCTCCAAGATGTGCCCGGACCTCCGAGTCCCACGCGGCACGGCCGGCCAGTTGGATGTAGGTGACTTCGAGGGTGCAGACCTCCCCTGGGGCTTGCGCCCTAGGTCCTGCTCAGTGGAATGGATTGAGGGGCGCTGAGTGTCGAGGTCTCTGTTCCGGTCAAGCGCAAAGAGCAGCCCGCAGACGACACACAGACACCAGACTAGCATCCCCGCACACAGCCACTCCCTCTCCTACGGCCGAGGACGCGCGCACGACTGCCCCGGGGGCTTGGGGATTCCGAGCTTATCCGGGGAGACCACGGAAGGGGAAGGTGTGCACAGATCCAGGCGCGCACTTGAACCCCGAACTCCTCCCCGGTGTCCCAGTGTGAAACCACCCTGGGAACTTGGGTCCCTCTGACACTCGGGCTGAGGCAGAGAAGTGCAGAGTAGGGACAGAGTGCATACGGGGTGTGGATTGTCGGGACGGCTGGTCTCCCTGTGGTTCAGTCACAATTGGGGTTAAACTGGAACCGAAGCCTAGGGTCCCCCGAGGGAGGAAGTGGGCGCGGAGCAGCTGCGGGAGCCGCTTTAGTGATAACTTTGGCTGAGCTTCCCAGTCGGCTTTGGGTCAGTGGCCGTTTCTTTCCTTCTTTCTCTTTTTTCTTTCCTCTCCCTCTCTCCTCCCCTTTCTTGCCTTCCTTCCCTGTCCCCCCTTTTATTTTCTTTTATAACAAAGGAGCAGTCGGCGCCCTAGTGTGTGAAAAGACCAACTTTTCTTAATTTTCAATCTGCGAGACAGCGTTTAAATCAGTTTTGTGAGACGCAGAGAAGATAAAAAGGGAGTGATCAGTCTTATAGGGTGAGATGCTCTGTATTTTTCATGTCACGTACCTTGGGCGTGCCGCGGAGTTTACTGTCTTTTTTAGGAAAAACGCACAGAGAACTAGGTAGAGAACTTGAGGTCAGACGGTGGTGGGCGGCCCTAACCAGCGGAGCGGGGGAGGTGGTTCTCCCGGTTAGGGACCGAGGTTCGGCAGCGCCCCCTGCTGCCCGAGAGCTGCCTGCAGCCCGGGCCGGGGCCTCTGGGGCTACCCCGGGGACCCATGGAACCGCGCCAGCACGGCTGGCTGAGAGGCAGTGCCAGTCCTAGCTGGACAGGCTTGTAGAAATAGAAACAATCATTGAATGGGAGTAGAACCCGCAGGGAAGGGTTCTGATTAAAAATGAGCGACGCAACTCGACGTGGTTCAGTTATTGAGGAAGTCTAGTTTGGAGTGGAAAAGGCTCAAGAAATGGAGGGAAGGTATAGCCTTTGGGATCAAGGCACTGCTAGCTCGCTTCCCCACCTCCCTAAGGTTTTTAACACGTTGTCCATTTTTCCTTTTGCCAAATTGATTTTTATAACCTTAGTTTCTTTTCCTTTCTTTTCTTTTTTTTTGAGACAGAGCCTCAAGCTGTCACCCTGGATAGAGTGCAGTAGCATCACAGCTCACAGCAACCTCCAATTTCTGGGCTCAAGAGAGTCTCTTGCCTCCGCCTCCCAAGTAGCTGGGACTACAGGCGGCGGTCACAACGCCCGGCCGTTTTTTGGTTGCAGCTGTCATTGTTGTTTGGCCGCCTGGGCTGGATTCGAACCCTCCAGCTCAGGTGTACGTGGCTGGCGCCTTAGCCCGTTGAGCCACAGGCGCCGAGCCCTACCTTAGTTTCTTGATTCTCTTAAAACTCTTTTTTTTTTTTTTAACCTTAAATCCGGGCTAAATGGGACACCTGAACACTCTCATCTGAGAAAGTAGGGCGGAGCAGAAATTACTTTGCCTTTTGAAGTTTGAGGTCAATTGCACAAAGCCCTTGGGCAAATTCTTGTAGGCTTGTAGTCTAACCGCTGACAGATCATCTTTCCTTTCCTATTTGCTCACTTTACATAATTCAACAAGTAAATGTGGTGTATTTATTTTGCAGAGATGAAGAAGATCCAGTCATTTTAAGGAGATATGTTGATAAATATTTTTTTCTAGAGGCAGAACAGCAAGATCTTCATGTTTATTTGAGGCTTGTCACTTGGTATTATTGGAGACTAGCTTGATGTCTGCAGCACAGATTAGTTCTTTATTCCACTTTTGAATAGCATGTGGCCACTGTAATGAACAGTGCTTATTTATCATTGTTTAAAAGTGAGCATGACAGGATGGATTCAGAAGGGTTATTTTGCTAGGCAGAAAAGTGTGATTGAATTTAAAATTCAAGAGGAAGCTGAGGATAGAATCCCACTTTTACCAAAAAAATTCCTCAAGGTAATCCTGTTGCTCATTTCACTGCTCTCTTTTCCAATATTCAATTTGGGAATTTTAAACAGACTGACTTAGGAGGAAGAGTGTCATGTTCCATACCACTAATAAGATTTTTCTTTTTTACTTTTGATAGAACTCTTAATTCAACCATTGATTCAAACCAAGACTTCCTATATCTCAACTGTTTGCAAACCTAGGGCCAAGTTATATGTCTTAAGATAGATGACTTCATTCTTGAAAATTTTCAGCTATTAAATATATCTGATGAATTCTAAAAAGGTGTTTTAAGGCAGTTCTCATTAGTTTCATTTCAAACATTCTCAATCATGTAAATGTGCAAAATGCAGGCTAGGTACAACAAGCCATGAATAGGAATACGACAATTTTCCTGTTCTCGAGGAGTTTAAAATTTCCTGAGGAAGGGATAGGACTGAGACTAGGCATGAGCAATTATGCTATAAGTTAGAATAAAATGATATTGTGTGATAGATAGATAGATAGATAGATAGATAGGTAGATAGATAGAGCGAGCTAGGGTCAAACGCAAGGAAGAAATGGACAGACGTAGGTTGTGGGGAAATCAAAGACAGCTTTCTGGACCCTGAAGGATAGATGGGATAACAGGCAAAGAGTGGAGGAGGGAGAGGGGGCAGCATATGGGATTAATGCTGCCTCCTCCCAAAATGCTAGGCATGTCTAGGGAATGTTAGTTGAGAACACAGAGGATGTGTAAGGGAGCAAGGAAATTCGACTGGACATGTTAGTTTGGAGCTTATAGAGCAGCGGTTCTCAACCTGTGAGTCACGACCCCTTTTTAACAATGAAAATACATTTCGGCAGTAGGAAGGTTGAGAACTACTGCTATAGAGGATCTTGTACACCAGGATGAGGCAATAGGGAGCCACTGATTGTTTTGAAGCAGCAGTAATTCAATCAAAGCCACTCAGAGCAAGATGGATTGAAGTGGCAATTGACAAAATGTGAAGAAACAAATTAGTATGTTATTGTAGATGTCCAGGCTGAGATTAGTATCTGCAATAGTGCCCTTCTGTGGGACTGAAAGGGGACAGTTTGGAAGAGAGAACACACAAATAGAGTCTATGGGATTTTGTAATTTCCTATGCATAAGGGGTTTAAAGAGAAAGCAGGATCAGAGAGATAATTTGGTAATTTTGACCTAGATAACTAAGATTGTTGATACCATTGTTTAAAAGAAAAAATAGGAGGATCTGATTTTTTAGATAATTCTGATAGAGGTGTCAAGATGGACATACAAAGTTAGAGTTCAGGAGAATTTGAGAGTCTTCTGTCTAAAGAAAAGTGTTACAGAGTTGTGTGGGTAGATGAGGCTGTCCAAAGAAGGAGTGTAAAGAGAGAAGCAAAGTGAGCTAAGCTAGTTTTTTTGAGGGAAAAACATTTATGTTAGAGGGCAAAGAGAAATAGTAGTAAGTAAAGGACACAGAAAAAGAGAAGGAGCAGGGTGGTATTATGGCAAGGCTGCCAAGAGAGAACAGTTTCAAGAAAAGGCTTAGCAAACTCAGGAATTCAAGAGAAAAACTTATGAGCCACTAGTAAGAAGAACCAGTCTTTGTGTGTATTCACAGATATGCACAAAATCATTAGCTGTCTCAGCCATGTTATCTTTAAAAGAAGAGGATGTCTTAAAAAGAAATCTTTTCGGTGTTACTCCAGAGAAAGTGCTGCCCAAAAATTGGTCATAAGAAAAGCAGTCAATTTGTGTTTATATGATATGTCATACAGTCATTTATCCTCATTAACTGGAATCACACGTCTTTAAAGCAGTGTTTATCATTGTCATCATTCAGCAAATGAGGAAATCAGTACACAGAGAAATAATTTTCTAATAATTGCCCAGCAAATCAATAATAAAGCTTCTCTATGGTAGGGGAGCTGGAAATGAGTCCACAGTGCCTTGTAAGAGAGATTATCTAATTGTATATTAGTTTCTGTGGCCCTGGTCTTGTATAAATGTTCCAGTTGTGGCTTTGATTAGCTGTGGGATTAAGAACAGTGCTCTGTACCGGCAGGGGCATCCGACTGGAAGTAGCACCTTCCTCCAACCCCCGGATTAGAAATCAGAGATTCTTCAAGTGACTGTTGACTCTCTAAGGACGGGAGTCTGGACTTGGAGGATTCAAGTCAGATTGATTGGTATTTTAAAGGAAGAGGCAGTTTTTTCCACAAATTATAGTTTAATCTTCAAGAATAGCATAGCAAGGCATTAGACTTGAGGCCTTTAATAATCTGAAAATTTTCATTATATTCAGTTTTATACCCTAGAGTAGCAATTTCACTATGTACAATATAAAGTTGTTATTTTTGTTGGTTTGTTTTAAATTGTTTCTATATATGTGTACATAACCTCAAAATAATATATGCCTATAGTTTTTAAAGTTTGATAGTCAACTGCTTTGATGGGAAAAAAAATAGTGCTGAAGGACATAAAACAATGGTAAGCCTCCAGCAGGTCTCTACTTGCTCTCATTTTCTTCCTGTCCATTCCTTTTTACTCTACTTTCAACTCCTTCCCATAGTACGACCATCTTGTTATTCATATTCTTGATGTTATCAGTAGTCTCAGGTGAGAGTTTTTTGCTCACATATACCTTTTCTTCTCTCCTTATCTCCCACAACGTGGCTGGTAACAATTTTTGTGATTCTGCTGAGAGAGAGAGAGAGAAAAGAAAATGAAAATAAATTTCTGGTTAATATCTTATTTAAGTTCTTCATTGTTATGACCATATAACCACTGTTCACTGCTAAACAAAGTAATATGGTGTGACTACATTTCTTTTATTTTGATAATTACCTGTTTTTCCGGTGTAAAGGTTTCCAACTGTGTTTGTGTGTTTTCCTGACGATAACTTTTTTATAGCCCCCTGACTTCTTCTGGCTGTGGTCTTTAATTTTTCTTTTCCTTCATTTAGCTTTTAGAGTTATCACTTTACTAGTGCTTATCTGAAGATGTGCCTTACCTTGGGTCTTTTTCTCATTAGTTAAGCAGGACATTTAGTGAACCGTTTCAATCTAGAGATTCCGTCTTTTAGTTCTGGGAAGTTCACATGTATTATTTCTTAAACACTATTTTTATTCACCTTTTTTTCTGGAATTTCTATTATTAGGATGTGAAACTTCCTGGTTTGATCCCTTAATTTTTGTATCTCTTCTCCTTTGTTTTCCAGTGCTTATCTTTTGTGTTCTTTCTAAGATATTTTCTTGACTCTTTCACCTCTTTCACTAAATTTATTTCCATTTTACCTATTATATTTTTAATCTCTTAGAGCTCTTTCTTATTTTATGAGTATTCCTTTTTTGTAGCATTCTTTGTTATTGGACGCAGTTTAAAAAATATATCTCGTGGGAAAAAGAATTAGAAAATAAAAAGCCTGGCTATTAGTATGGTGGAAGTGGACAGGGGTCCTCCTGTTCCTCCCCTGGGTCTGCTATCTCCTTCTCTAGAGCACCTCAGTTTCTCTGACTCTGGAGAGCCCATATCCTGTATTTCTCCTAGGGATATGTGAGGTTTGTCACTTAATCATATCAGTTAGGGGTTAGGAATCTAGGGAGGAGGTTTCTACTCACTCCTTATATAGACTTTTAGCCATTTCTCTTCTTTAGGCTCCACCCTCATCTCTACTTTCTGGAATTTCTTTTATCTTCAATTTCTGGACCCTGTTTGGCATAGATCAAAGCAGATCAACTTGCTTCTTGTTGCAGGCATTCTAGTTGGAATTTATTTCTCTCCACTAAAAGATTTACTATTCTTCTAACTCATTTCCTTTCCATCTTCATATCTTGTGGCTTAGGGTTGCACATGTCTTTGGGTTTCATGGAAGATGAAATTTGTGTTGCTATTCTTTTTTTTCTTATTTGCAGGGGGTGGCATAATCTTGGAAAGAAGAGTTGATAAAGATCTTTCTTCAATCATTTTGAATTCAAACATCCCTATGATTGTGTTTTACATGTTTATTTACACCTTAATGATGACAATATTCTATAACAGAACCCAGGTTGCAGAAGATAGAGTTGTTCTTACTTCTATGGATCTCATTTGGCACATGGCATAGATAGTAACCCACATAGTTGATAAGGTCATCTGAAGCCCCCACCTAAAATCATCTTCACTCTATACTTCCTAAATTTAGGCAATATGGAATATTTTGGAGAATGATCAAATGTCTGAGTTAGAAAGAATTTTATCTAGTCCAGTCTCTTATTTTACAAATTAAGAAGCTGAAGTGGAGGGATGACATCTAATACACAGCGTCTCCAAGCTATCTGAAATCTCCAGCTTCCCAGGGCTGTACTCTTCAGCTGCCTTTGGGTTAATCCTCAAAGAAATTCTAAAATGTGTTGACTCCTGGGAGGAGCAACACAGGAAACTATCAATTAGTACTAATTCATTTATGAGATGCAATTAATTCGTCATTTCAATTTGGCTGGTGATGGCAGATCAACTTGAGAGAGTTTGTAATCTAAGTAGGAGGAAGAAGAATGTGGGCAATGAGGAGAAGAGGATATCTCCATGCACTATTGACCCCTGCCAAATAGAATTTAAGATTGCTCCTTTTCTTAATACCTAAATGGTGAAAGAATCCTAGTCCAGGACTTGCCCACCATTTGGGGAGTAAATCCGAATTTCAGGGATTTTTCATTACTGTGCAAGGACAGCAAATGTCTCTCTGCTTCTCTCTCTCTCTTTCTTTCTCTCCTTTCTCTGTCTCTTGAAATTATTCTTAACCTTTGAGCTTTTCCTTTGCTTACAGTATTGCATAAACCCTTACCCCCAGTTACAGTGGACAATCAAATACCTCAGGAAATGCAATGCAAGGAGGACAATGCTTTGCTAAGATCCTGTGCCCCTGGCAGGAAGGAGGACTTTGAACTTTCTGGCTTGGGGTTAAGAGGGCCTTGAGCAATCTCTGAGGAGGGGCAGTCCTTTGCGTGGCCGCCAGTCTGACTTCTCAGTCCTTTCCCCACACTGCCCTCAACATTGCACAACATGGGTCTAGAAGGGGAGCCGTATCAGTGGCCTGTGCAGGGAGAACACACAGGAAGGAGTGTGAGTTGTGGGCTGTGGGATGGCCAACTTCACATTGTGCAGAAGGGGCTTGGGAGTGACTTCATAGAACAATTAGGATTGTTGCAGCATTTGGTCTTTGAGTATCCAAGTCACAGATTTTATCTACAATTATATAGTTCAAAAATTTCCCTATTAAAAAAACTCTCCTATTTTCTCTTCACTATTCAATAATAGAGGGTAATATGGATTTGATCCTAGGCCTTATTAAAAGATGAGATTTAAGTGTCCACAAATCTGTGACCCACTAAGGGAAGAGCTTGACAATTATAAAGTATAATATATTATACCAGTTTTGCATTTTTAAATACATCTTGTCTGGTAGGGCTGATGCATGTGGACTCTTGAAAAGTAGGTTGCAGGGTGATGAGGCAAGCAAACATCTAAAAACCTGAGACTTTCGACTTTAGATATGGCTGATAATGACAGAAAGCCAGATCTCTTCCTTCTGATAATGTTAAAGGTTAAAAATATACATAATTGATAGTGACTAATATATTTAAATAGCCAACTATGAACTTCTCTTGGGTCAGTACAAATTTTTTTATTATTTGAGGTCATTGTCTCTCAGTTCTTGTTCAATTATAGACTGAATTCACCTGACTTTTTAATTTCACTGTTACTAACCTTCCTGAAATAATAAAAAAAGTTTTAAAACATTGTGAAAATGAGTTTTAAAAGATATGCTTAATTACAAATTAGTCAATGTTATTAATATGTTGAAAGATTTCCCCCTAGATTGTCCTAATGAAACATAACTTTATGTAAAATTAAAATCAAAAGATGTAGAATGCGCCAGATACTTCTGTGGCGTAACTAAGAATCTGATGTGATTAAGCAGAAATCTGCCTTGAAAGAAGAGTGATTGTTTACATTTTTAATTTCTGATTATTAATTTATATTAAAGTATTTATTTTTAAAGAAGGGTCACTCCAATTCCCTTCACCATGACTTTCACACATTTATCATATGGAGGGAAAATTTTTTTTCTTTTTTTTTGGCCAGGGCTAGGTTCAAACCCGCCACCCCTGCTATATGGGGCCAGTGCTCTTCTCCTTGAGCCACAGGCGCTGCCCTGGAGGGGAAATTTTTTGCTTAGGTCTTCAATAATATGGTTTAAGTATGTGTAAATATGTGCTTTTATCTGTCCAACAGATATTCTTCACTATATACCAAAAGTCAGGTGTATAGAGATAAAAACAGGAAATTTCTGCTTTTAAGGATGTTATAGTATCATCAAGAAGATAGGCATTAAGACTGACAATTATAAAGTAATGCAATAGTTGATTTAATGGAGTTACGCACAAAACACAATTCCTGGAAACTTAAACATCTAAGTTCTAGAAGGCATTAGCTTGAATGCTATCTTGGGTATATATGTTTAAGAAGCAAGAAGTCATGCAGGCAGTGGCTAGAGTTCCTCACATCTGCTCCTGGTGGACTTTTAGAGGAAGAAACACCCTGTTAAATGACTTTTTGTTTTTCTGGTTTTAGCTGCTGAAGAGTCTGAAAAAGAGCTGCTCATATTTCATGAAAAGAATGATAGAGAAAACGATGAAGATAAGAGATCAGAGTTTCCCTCCTGAAATAAGCACTAGCTTCTTGTCTCATTGGGACAAACACAAAAATTCACGTGTATCTAACAGATGTGTTGTAATTTCATGTGAACAGTTCTGAACATATTAATAACATAGGCTAATAGAGAGATGTTCCAATGTGTGTTTTGATGGTATTATCAAGGCAGTTTGTCAGGTTGCCGCTCCTTCCAACCGCACACACGGGCCTACTGCATAGATTCCAGATGTCTCCAGAGGCAACCACACTGACTGACAGGTGCTTCTTGCCAGAGGGCACAGGGGAGGTTTCTATTTTTTGACTTTCCACCTATGACTTTCTTATCCTCTGTCGGTACCTGCTGCCTCTCACCCTCGTTACCACTTCCCAATTATCACCGTCTCCAGTGCTAGAAGGGATGGTGGTGCTCCCTCACACTTTTCCCTTCCTCTGCTTTTCTCAGTCCTTGGCTCTGTGGCTCCGTCTGTTCTTCTTGCCCTTTACAAAATGACGGACTTGACCCTGGCCGGCTGGCAGAGCCACTTTCTGCAGTGTGGTGAGCTGCTCGGTCAGAACGCTTGCGATGCTGCTCTCACTGCTTCAGCTCATGCTGGTGGCGTTCTCACTTCCCTTGCTTGCTGCATGGATTGAGGAGTTGGTTAATGTTTCACCTCATTTCAGTGAGGGATTTGAGGTGACTTCTTTAATGATGCTCATTTGTTGCAAAGTGCTAAGGAGCTTGCGATTGACTCCAAAAAAGCCATTTTAGATGTTTGAACAGCTATTCTTTATAGAACCAAAATGTTCCAACACATACGGTTAGCATCTATTTTAATAATGATGTTTTGATTTACAACCTATTGCTCTTTTTTCTTATTCTTTAGAGATAGCATATTAAAGTAGAGAGCATTGTGAGGAGGACCTCTGATCTCTAAATCTTCTCATTCTCTGTCCCTTGTTGACCTTAAGGGAGTTACTTACCATTCGGACCGTCTTTTTATCTATAGAAGTAATATCAATTGATGAGTGTATTTGAAAGTACACCACAAGGTCTTCAGTGCTATAGAGATGACATATACAGTTTTAAACCTCAGATAGAAGCATGAAACACTTATTCTCAGTTGAACTTGAGTATGTGCATTATCAATAGTCAAGGAGGTAAAGATTAAGGAGATGAAACAAAATTAAGAGTCTAGACTTTGGGCAGACCACCCATATTACAAGAACTCAGGCTGACGTGGTCAGGAAAAGATTCAGAAAGAATCAAAAAAGTCAACATTTCAGAATAAACAGAATCTTGCAGGTCATATAGTTATTGTCCTATGAAACTTGATCCTCTGTTTACTGAGCAAAAATGAAAACTGGGCTGTGGTAGGAAGGTAGGAGGAATTTGAATTGGTGAAGGGCAAAATTAAGAATATGTTTGGTGATAGAAGAAAGGGGGCTGGGCGCAGTGGCTCATGCCTATAGTCCCAGCACTTTGAAAGGTCAAGGTTGGAGGATTGCTTGAAGCCAGAAGTTTGAGATCAGCCTGGGCAATACAGCAAGACCCCATCTCTATAAAAAATTTAAAAATTTGTCTGGACACCTGTAGCTCAAGCAGTTAAGGTGCCGGCCACATACACCAGAGCTGGCAGGTTCGATTCTAGCCTGGCCCTGTCAAACAACAATGACAACTACAACCAAAAAATAGCCAGGTGTTGTGGTAGGCACCTGTAGTCCCAGCTACTTGGGAGGCTGAGGCAAGAGAATTGCTTAAGCCCAGGAGTTGGAGGTTGCTGTGAGCTGTGATGCCACAGCACTCTACCCAGGGTGACAGCTTGAGAATCTGTCTCAAAAAAAAAAAAATTTAAAATCAGCTGGGAATGATGACATGTGCCTTTAGTCTACTACTCGAAAGACTTGAGGCCAGGAGTTTGAGGTTGTAGTGAGCAATGATCATACAGCTGCACTCTAGCCAAGGTGACAGAGCAAGACCCTATTTCCAAAAAAAAAAAGAAAACAGAAATCTCTCACAACTTGTATGAGCAGCAACATGTAGCTTCTACTATCTGCCTATAACAAAAGTCTCGTGAACCTGTCACCTGCTGAGTAAGAGAGAAAAAATAACCAATGTCCAATCTGTGGCTTAAATTAGTTTTAAAATTTTGTTTTGTTTTCTGCTTACTACGCAGACACTTATTCTCATTTAATAAGTGAATTGAGCAATCAATAAATTATGCATTAAGTCAATTAAGCAACTAAGCAGTTCTGTGAGTTAACAAGGAAGGAAGGTTTGCCCTACAGTATGGCAGGGATTTGGTAAAATGGTGCCATGTGTTGCCTTACCTTGAGCCGGTGTGTAAGGGGCTTTTGCTTTTTGGTTCTTCCCTTGAAATCTCCAGAAGGGTTTGGAGTCTCTAAGGACTGCCTGTCTGCCACCACTCAGCACACATTTTAGAAGCTAGAAGGTTGACCTCATTTATCTTAGTTTGATACTCTAAAGTAAATGTTTTTCATAAATATTCTCTCATTTGGATAAAATTATTCAAGCTCTCAGGAAGCCACCCTCTTCCCTGATTTTCTCTGTAGCATCTGGACACTGGGGGAAGGGAGCTTATGTGTCCCTGGAGGGGTGTCTTCTAACTTTTCTGGTCTCTGGGTGATATTCCTTGTGTACTTGGGTGCTGATTGCCAGCAGAAGTAACTTGATCTTGGCTGATTTGCCTTTCTTAGAAACACAGATGTGTTCCCTGGTGCACTTGGTTTCCGCTATCGAGCTCAGTGCCTGCAGCATCCTCCATCCTTCCCATGGCACCAGCCTTCAGGCAGGCTCTCTGGCTCTCAGTGCAGGGCATACACCACTTGGGAGCTGAGGGTACCTTGAGAAAGCTCTTGACCCACACCATTCCACTTCTCAACCAGGCTGGGCTGCTTAGATCTCCAAATAAAATAAACCTGGCAAGAAGCCCCTGTTCTTAGTATTTCTTCACTTTCTAGAATCCACATTTTAATTTTTTCTTCCTTTCTGTTATTTCTTTCTTCTACCAGGACAGTAAACACCATGGCTTTACAGTCCAAAGTGGGAAAGCTATCCTGTTTGCATGATGAGAGCTGCTATGATCATTCAGGATGAATTAGGGAAATAATGAAATTGAACAAGTCTTTCTGTTAGATAATTTTTCTTTTCCAAAATTCTTCTTACAAAATCCCATTTTTCTTACAAAAATCTGAACATTACCTTGATTTTTTTTTGTACTCCTTCTCTAAAAATTATCTTTTGTCCCTCCCCCTTAACATATTCCCTCACCTTCTGGACAGAAATGTCTTGAGTCAACCAGGGCAGATATCTTGTCTTTGGAAGGGCAAAAGAGAAGAATACCTTAGTGAATGTTCAAAAAAAAAAAAAAATCTTTGATAGTATGAGAATACCCTTGATAGTACAGGAATAGCAGAATAACATGTTTATAGGACAATGAAGAATGAATCTGAGGAACAAGGGCAAGGGGTTGAGCAGACAGGGCAAGAAGGTGGAGTGGGCTATGACCTGAAAGTCAGTCAGAGGAGTCTGGACTGGAGGAATAAACAGTAGGCGGCATAGTGATTTTTTTTTTTTTTTTAAGAAGTGTGACATGGTAAAGCAGAGGGGATGATTGTGAGATATAAATCCCAGTTCTGCATTTTACCTTGGGCAATTTCCTTTGAGCTCAGTTTTCTTATTTACAAAACAGAGAAAATAATGCCTATTTGTAGCATTGTTAGAGTAACTAAATACAATAATGCATTGAAAAATCCAGGCCCAGTGCTCAGTCAAGTTTAGTTGCCTTCTCTTATGCCTCTCTGCTGGAAAGCTGTTGTAACAATCCAGCTGTGATTTGATACTGATCTGGAGCTGGCGCTGGCAATGAGAATTGGAAGGAGACGTCCAGCATAAGAAATATTCCAAAGGAGAAGCATCAGAGCTTTGTTACTGACAGGAGTGAGGCATAGATGACCTTGAAATTTCTAAATTTAAATAAGTAGCCTGAGATAATACAAAAGTTAGGAGAGGGAGCTGGTTTAAGGAAGAAGGTGATTTGGGGTATTTTAGAGTGAGATGTGGGACCTAAGGTCAGGTCCAAGAAGGGATTTGAGAACTTCATAGAACAGGTATTTATTGAGTACCTACTTTCTATGGGGCAGTGGGCTGTACTCTGCTGGTAATAATAAAGCATGAACTCACTACCCAGGGGTGTGTGTTGCAGTGGCACATATGAGGCAGTAATTGTTAATACCATCTCAAACAAACAAACAAACAGGATTTAGACAACTTAAAGTGGGTTTAAAACATATAGGATAATCAACTTAAAATTCGTATGAGAAATCTGAACTAGAGTGCCAGAAATCTGGGACAAGATAGTAATGCTAATGGAAGATGTTTAGATCTAAGCTAAATTCCTAGATACCCTGAGCCCAAAGGAAAGGAAAAAAAAAAAAAAAAAGAAGTGAGAGTTACTTAGTTTTTATTATTAGATTAAAGGATAAAAATCTCACCTGGAGAGAGAGGTTTCTTGATACACCATTCTAGGATCACTTTAGCACTTGAATTCTCATAAAAAGGTACAATGAAATCTATGATGAACAGTATCTTTAATTGCAGTGTTTAAGAAGATAGAGTGACGTTTTCAAAATTCCTACATAAAAGCAAGGTTACAGCATTAAATGGTCACTGGTGAGGGCATTTCTGTAGGCTGCTGATTTGGTTCAATTAAGTAGCTTCCTGGTGACCAAAATTTAAGTAGTACTAAAGCATATTAGAAACGAAATGAATGCAGGGTTACTTATCCCTAAGCCTTTGCTGCTCTAACAACTTCATTTTTGACAAGGCCAGAGGGAAAACTGCTTAAAGACCTATGTAGTCTAGTGTCTAAGATAGCTCCATTGTTTTTATACTGGAAGTTCATAATCTTCAGCATGCATAGGAATTTTAAAGGATGCTTATGCAAAGTGCATGTTCTAGAACCCAACCATGAGAGATTCCGATTTAGTTCATCTGGACTGGGGCTCAGAAATCTGATTTTAAAAACATTACAAGTGACCTTGATGAAGGTCGTCCTCAGGTCACACATAGAGAAGCACTGCTGGAGGCCAGAGGAGTAGGTGGCAAAGTCATAAAAACTGAAGTGTTCCTTGTGTTTTTGCTCTATTCTTTTTTTTTTATTTTTTTCAGAGGCTTGGCAAAGTCATAAAAACTGAAGAGTGTTCCTTGTGTTTTGCTCTATTCTTTTTTAATTTTTTTCAGAGTCTTACTATGTCGGTAGAGAACTGTGGTGTCACAGCTCACAGCAACCTCAAACTCTTGGGCTTAACATGGAGCAGAGGGTTCCCTGTGGCTATACCAAAATATTTCTCAGTAATAACTTTTCATGGGCTTAAGTGTTTGGTCAAAGTCAAAGACCACAAAAACCATGGATAAAAATTTTTTGCCTTAAAATATATGGTCAGTGTCTTAGTTCAGGCTGCCATAACAAAACACCAGGGACTAGATGGGTTAAAAAACAGAAATCTATTTCTCACGGTGCTAGAAGGTGGAAGTCTGAGATGAGGACGCAGCATGTTTGGTTTCTGGTGAGGACTGTTTTCCTGGCTTACAGATGGCCACTTTTTTGATGTGTCCTCACATAGCAGATGGGAGGGTGAGAAGAAACAAGCTCTCCAGTCTCTCTTCTTATAAAGGCACTAATCCCATCATGAGGGTCTCACCTTTCTGATCTAATAATCTCCCAAAGGTTCTAACTTTAAATATTATCACACCGAAGCTGAGGGCTTCAACACATAAACTTTGTGAGGACAAAATTCAGTCCAGAGCGGTCAGATACTACCATCCATTCGTGTCAGCCCCCAAAGAGTTTAAACATGTCTCTTGTAGATCATCTGACTTTAGGTCAGTGGTACTCTAACACTTTTTTACCAGAAAGAAGGCTCTGCAGACTCTACTCTTGCAGTGCTAAGAGAGTTGACCCGTTAGATGGGGATCTAGTATTAGCATTACTAGAGTTAAGCATTTTCTCCCTTCACCTTCATTCCTTCTTTATTTCTCATTTTAGAAGAGCTATATTGTCAAGACCAGCTGAGATTGGGACCATGTTTATGCACTGTGAATGACGCGAAGGTTGACTCATACCATTCCATCAATCCAGATTAATGAAATTTATCTTAGTACTATAAGGAAAGTTTTTTTAAAAAGACCCTTGTATGGATTCACCTTGAAGATAAGTAGCATTAAATCAGCTCTTTTATTCTGAAATAACAGTATAATTTGTTCTAATTAAGATATCTGATTTCACACTTAACTCAGTGTTAGAATATTTTAAAAGCAAAATAAAAAAGACTCATGTAACTTGTGTTGTATAGTACTAAAACTACACATTTCAGTTCAGGTATACAATATGTAGGTATAGGTTCTGATAGAAGAATAAATACTAAGTAAAACATTAAAATACTAAGAAATGTAAATAAAAATTCATGAAAGAATCATTTCTTAGTATTTCAAACCAACCTCTTTTGGGTAGGTAAATGGTAGGGTTTGTAGAAGTGATTTTCTTATAGGTAGAAATTATTAAATTTAAAATTTTAATAATTTAAATTTAAATTATTAATTTAATAATTTAATAATTATTATTATTTAAATAATTTTATTAAATCATAATTTTGTACATTGGTGCAATCATGGGGCACAATACGCTGACTTCATATGCAATCTGAAATATTTTGATTAACAAATATATTAATCAAAACCTGTATTTTGATTATCAAATATGTTGATTGACAAATATGTTAATCAAAACCTATGTTTTGATTATGGTTTGATTATTATCAAAAGCAGTATGTTTATTGTTAAACATAGCCTTCATGGCATTTTCTTAATCACTATATGAAGACATTGATATTCTACATTTAATAAGTTTCACCAGTACCCTGTTAAGATGCACCGAATTATTAATAATAATAAATTTTAAAAGCCTTCAACCAAGATATGATAATAAGAGTTTATTTCCCAAAGATAAGCCCCTGAATTTCTACAGATAGAAATTCTGCTATGTCATATGTTCTCTTTTATAGATGTATCATGGAATTTCTAGCCATTTGAAGAGTACCAGTTC